>CABHPH010094389.1:0-13448 GCA_902168325.1 Peromyscus nudipes
GCGGCGGCGGCACACGCCTTTAATCCCAGCACTCGGGAGGCAGAGGCAGGCGGATCTCTGTGAGTTTGAGGTCAGCCTGGTCTACAGAGCGAGTTCCAGGACAGCCAGAGCTACACAGAGAAACCCTGTCTCGAAAAACAAACACACAAACAAAAATGGAAATAATCATACAGAAACATCAATAACACTGCCAGCAGTTTATCTTTATGGAGGCTTTATTCAATGCCATGCTGGGTGTTGGGGATATGACATTTATTTGCTCACCAACTCCTTAGACATCTATCTGATATGTCTATTGTACAGGTAAGAAAGTAAGAGTTTACCCTGCTCTACACTCAGGCCAGTGTCACTTAGGGTCCAGATCCCGCATGGCAGCACTCAGCAATGCCAACTCCTCTTTCACAGCTAGCCCAGACCTTCACTTAGACCCCAGTCTGTCCCAGTTGTGGCCATTACCTCATTTCTACTTAACTATAAAAAGCACAGGTCAGGTATGGTGGTGCACACCTTTAACCTCAGCACTCGGAAGCAGAGGCAGGAGGATCTCTGTGAGTTCTAGGACAGCCACAGCTACATAAAGAGACCTCACCCCCACCTCCAAAAACAGACCAAACAAGCGAATAAAAAAACAAACCATGAGTCACTAGAGACAAACGAATTGCTTACCTTCTCACTGGAAGACAGACCTGCTTGTTTCTGCACTGCCTGAGCCCATACCGCCCAGCCTCATTGTAGGCTGTCACTCCCTACTAAGCGCAGCTGAGCTTCAAGGCTTTCTCTCTACTGGGTCACCCCACCACTCGCAGCTCTAAACATGCTCAGGTCTTGTCTAGAGAAATGACTCAGCAGTTGAAAGCAAGTTCTGATCTTGCAGAAGACCCAAGTTCAGTCCTTGGCATTCATGTCAGGCAGTTCACAACCCCCTGTAACTTCAGCTCCAAGGGGACCAGCTACCTCAAGGTTGCTTCTACAGACACCTGCACTTATGTGCACACAGACCCCAGGCCTGACACACAATTAAAAATGTGTACCCATGCTTTGACTGCATGAATGTCTGTGTACATGTGTGTCGGATGTCCAGAGAGGCTAGAAGAGGGTATCAGATCTCCTAGAACTGGAGTTACAGATGGTTGTGAGCTGTCATGTGGGTGCTGGGAACTGAACCTGGATCCTCTGGAGAAGCAGCCAGTGTTCTTAACCACTGAACTCTACCCATCCCTATACAAAAGATTCCTATTAAAAAAAAAAATCTTTAAAACATGTTCTCATTCTGTAGAAACACCCCAGGGACCCGCCCCATCACACCCTCATGTGCTCCTTCGATTCCTTAATCCTTCCCATCATAGTCACATCTGAAGATTTGTCAGGACACCTTGCCCAGTTATCTACCTGCCTCATTTGCAATCTTGCCCCAAGATGACCACAGTCACCAAGGATGCTATGTTGCCAATTCTCCTCTGCCTCTCTAGTGCTGGGATTAAAGGCACCTGTACCACCACCCAGCTGGTATGCTGCTGCCAATTATAATGAACATTTTTTACTTCCTCTTGTTGATACTTTAACATATTTTGTTAAATTTTCTTCTGGTTATCACTTCTTCTTCATTGGTGAATCTTCCTTTAATAAATTTTGTTTTGCTTTTTTGAGACAGGGTTTCTCTGTATAGCCTTGACTGTCCTGGAACTCACTCTGTAGACCAGGATGGCTTTGAACTCACAGAGATCCACCTGTCTCTGTCTCCCAAAAGTTGGGATTAAAGATGTGTGCCACCACCACCTGGCAAATTTTCTAAGCAGTATTTTGTTACACTCTAAGCTCCCACGAGTGCAAGGCACAGTTTTATTTGTGGCTGTGTGCCTAGAGATCAGCATACCCCTTGGCATACTGCATGTTAGATCTAGAAGTGAGTTAACAGTAAACAATATAAAATGTTTAAAACTTTTATTTTTAACCATGTATATAGGTGTATAGCTATGTGTATAGCACATATGTGCAGGTGCCCTGAGGCCAGAGGTGTTGGATCTTCTTGAAGCTAGAATCATAGGCAGTTGTGAGTTGGATGCTGCGATTCCAACTTGGGTCCTCTGTAAGAGCAGTAAACCACTGAGCCACCTTTCCAGCTCCCAAAGATTTTGTTTTTATTTTTGTTTATTTAGTGTGTGTATGTGTTTATATGCCACGTGTGTGAAGGTCCCCAAAGAGGCTAGAAGTGGGCATTGGACTCCCTGGAGCTGAAGTTACTGGTAGTTGTGAGCACCTGACATGTGTGCTGGGAACCTAATGGGGGTCCTCTGCATGAGCAATACATGCTCTTAACCAGAGCTATCACTCCGGCTTCTCTAAAACCTTTATGGGTCCAAATCAAGGCAAAGATTTTTCCATTTTGATGGGAGGACCCTGGGACCACCCACCGACAGCTGGGCACACTCAAATGCCCTTTCTTTTCTAGAGAACTTTGAAGGATGCACAGTGGAGGCCGCGGCCCTGGAAGAATTGCTGGTGATGGTGAGTAACTCCCTGGTGCTGATGCCTGCTTTCCATTAGCGCTGCAATCAACACAGATTTCTAGTACTGGTGAGAGACAGAAATAAAAATGTGTTAATTTACCCAGAGAGATCAAAACGTGTAACATGACTATTGGTTCATGTATCAATGTCAACAGATCTACAGATGAATAAAAACACATTATTTCATTTTGCCATTAAATGACACAAATGCATTTTTAAATTTACTTATATTTTGTGTGTATGGATGTTTGCCTGCATGTGTCTGTGTACCACAAGCATCTTGGTACCCACGGAGGCCAGAAGAGTGTGCTAGGAATTGAACCCAAGTCCTTCGGAAAAGCAGCCAGTGCTGCTAACTCCTGAGCCCTCTCCCCAGACACAAATACATTTTAAAGTACTGTGGGACAACAGGAAATAACCAGGCACAGGCATCTCCGAGGACAAGCTGAAACCACACCGGTGGTGCGCTAGAGCTGGTTCACACTGGCTTTCTAGAGCCAGCTGCTAAAGTTTCAGGAATCTTGAAAGCTAGCTGTTAAATAGCCATTATTAAAAATTACAGTCAAAGCCGGGTGGCAGTGGCGCATGCCTTTAATCCCAGCACTGGAGGCAGAGCCAGGCAGATCTGTGAGTTTGAGGCCAGCCTGGTCTACAGAATGAGTTCCAGAATGATCAGAACTGTTATACAGAGAAACCCTGTCTTAAAAAACCAAATAAATAAATATAAATTGTATGACCATACAATTAGCAAAGGCAATAAGCACTCAAAAGCTCTTTCTAATCATTTCACATCTTACAACTGTCCGTGTGCACGAGGTTATTTTCATCTATGGTGTCTGTACAGGGGAGAGTCTAGAAAATGGCATACTGCACATCTCTTTCCAATCCTCATTCAGTAAGGTCACCTTGAAGACGTGAAGTCAGCCATGGTGAGAACATTTGCATCATGTAGACTGGCAAAGGGCTTCTGTATTTAGGAGCCGAGTAACATGCCTTCAGTAGCATACCACTGAACCAACCACTGGCCCATGAAAACATTTAAGGTGTGAAGAAAATTTCTACTTGAAAGATAGGCTGAAAAAGCATAGAAATATGTCTTTAGGGAATCATTCTCAAAAGAAAGTAGACTGAAGCTGGCTCTTTTCTTCTTCAGCTAGAATCTACAATTATTCTACAAACATGACTTTCACTACACCACAAATATCAGTGGCTGAAGTGTTCCTAAAATCAAACAATCAAGTGAACAACCTGTATACATAAAAATGAATGTGTTCACTGACTTAACTGAATTATGTTATTAGGGGTTGGTTCCTTTCTTTTCTCACCGCCAAACTTGTGCCAAGAGTAGCTTGTATTCAGTCTGTTGATTTATCCCGTTGGCCTTGGCTTCTGCCTCCATCATGACTGAAAATGCTTTACCGTCACCACTGTTCTCCTAACATGCTTTCTAGTCCTCAGTTCTAAGGCCTCTCTGGTTTGCTTCTGCCTCTAGTAGATTTCATTGGTAGAGCAGATATTCTGCTCTCTACCCTAGACTCAGCCTTGGGAAGGACGGGGATCTCCGGTGCAATGCAATCATTTGCTCTTTTAGTCTCTGTCACTTTGGGCACATCTCCTCTTTTCTGGGTATCTGTTTTCTCTGACATGAAAAGATGAATTTTGTGGCCACCTCCTTCTTCAATTTGGGAAGAAGTCACCATTAAAACCTTTTCTCTGAGCATTAGTGGCTAAGTCCATGCTACCATCAGGCAAATGTGGCTTCTCATCTTCTCTTTGGTCCTTGGGTCTGAGCACCAAATATTCTATTGCCTGTTATTTCTTGGCTCTGGGCCAGGAGGTGTGACCTTGAGGAAGTGACATTCCCACCTTTCCAACTTACACAACTTGAATGAATGAGAGCCACACAAGCCAAACCAGTAAGTGCTCAGGATGCCTGTGACATCTGTCAGCTGCAGGTACATTCCTATACTGGAGTGGCATGTACTTTATCTTCATAATGTCTTTCCCCTAGAGTTGATCCCTTCAACTCCTTAATCATTTCTGCTGCTTGTATTGAATTCCCTCAAGTCTAGAATTCTCTTTTTCTCAGAGTGCAGAAATCAGCAAACAGTATTGCAGATGTCACTTCCTCCTCCAGCATTACAGACAGGATTTACAGAGGGGAGTGCTCATTTTGCTAATGGCTTAAAGATCCCATCAGTCAACAATATTCAAGTTCTGTTCTTATCTGGAGGTCAGAGCTTCGGGTTCTCCCAGCTCATTATCCCAAAGACTGATCTTCCTACAGCTGCTTTCTTGCTCACTGTATCCAGGAGGCATCCACCTAACGGGTCAAAGGGCCCACAGTGGCACAGTCGCCTCTGAAATTGAAAGCGGGAAAGCACAGCTACCTTGTGCATACATGTACCCAGCAGGCCAGCGACACTTAACTGAACGTTAGATTAGTCAGCAAGTGGTCAGAAATGAATCTAAACGGTGGAGGGCAGAGGCCAATGGAAAGTCACAAGACAAAGGAAACACACAGGGCCCAGGCTGATTAAAAAGATAATGAGTTGTGGAAAGTAAGGTTGGATGCCAGCCAAGAATTAGTCTTTAACAAAGGTATACCAAAGGATCCACTGCAGCCATGTTGCGCATTGATTTAGTGGTTCTTTTATAGGAGTTGAAGGGCCAGAACAAAGCACCAGTTGGATTCAAGCGCAGCTCCACCCCTCCCCAGTTTGTTTGTCTGCTCACATAGAAGCTGTTTTCCCTTCATCCGCACAGGCTTATCCAACATGGCGGTCCCATAATAGGTTGAAGCCACATTTTAAAAGGAACTCTCAGAACTGGTCCAGCCAGAGATCTTTTGGCCCGTTGTAGGATCTTCATGTCCCTGGCTGGAATTAAAAAGAAAAGCAGAGCAGCAGTAGCTCTCTGAGAGCTCAAGGCCAACAGCCTTATCAGTGAAAAGGGAAAGAGGGACATTTCTTTCCTAAATTGCTCAAGCCTATAAAGGTCTCCAAGCTGCCTGGTAACCACAGACAGGTTTAATCTCCACGTAGGGAATGAGAAATTCTCCCTACCCCCCATGGATGGCCAGATATGAGGTAGGGGCTGACCACAGGGAGGTGGGGAGATGGAGACACGGCCAGATATTCTATTTGGCCCCAAAACCGCAACTCTGAGGGTTCTGTGGAACTACTTGCCTGAAATATTGTTTTGATAAATAAGCCATATCCTTGTGGAATTGCAATCTCCAACTGTTCCACTGGCACGGACAATCTCTGCAGTGACAGCACATGCCCCAGATTGTGGAGTTAACTTGAATTAAATTTCAGATGTGGGGGAGCTAAGGGAAGAGGTGGTGGCGGTGGGAGGTTTATGAACAGTATGCTGAGGCTCTGATGTTGTCATAACCAGATGGCTTCAACTGTATCGTTTAAACAAAAACAAACATGGCCAGAAATAATATAATAACAGGAGAAGCATTGAGCAGCTTCATCTACACCTGAAATTCCATCAGTTTTCAATCCACAGCGAAGTCCACGTTGGAAATTCTACAAGTATGGAAAATTCCAGAAGAGATCTTTATCCTACCAAAAGCCAGATGTCAGGACAGCTCCCTTCCTGAGCGCACATGCTCTGAGTCCTCCATCCTCAACCCCAGGGCTGTGAGTGAAGTTCAGGAAAGCAAATCTGCTTCACCCTGCTGGGAGCTCCGAGGAACAGGCCAGTAGAGGCACCTTTCTGGAGCTTTGTTCTTACTATTCCCAGAGGAAGCAAGCTTCACTTCCAATTTTGTACCTAAGCACTCCAGAAATGGAACTTCCTCCACTCCTTATGTAATCTTCAGGATATGACATTAGACGATCTGGTGCTCGGTACTCGTGTGACCTTAGGCATGCGCCTACCTCCATTTTCACCTTTCCCAGCTACAGACCAACACTACCTATCACCTGTCCAACCAACTCATCGAGAGGTTGAGGGCTTTCAAAGGACACTACAGACGAAGGTCTGCTGAGAACGGAAGGCTGTAGAACACACACAGAGGCAGTGTGGGCAAAAGAGGTGTGCCTACTGGATCACTACGTCTGTCTGTGCACCAATTTGGAAAGCGGGGGCCAAAGCGACAGTGGTCAGCAGCCAGTACACAGGGAACCAGACACTTCCTTACAGAGGTCACACTTGGGAGGAAACTGAGAAGGGGCACAGAACGCAATAAACAAGTCCGACTTGTGAAAAAAACTGTCTCTAGCTCATACATACCCAGCCCAGTAGTAGGTACACAGTGAAAACCAGAAACTTTGTGAAGAGCAGCCACTGAAAGGAAATGGAACGTGAAAAGGGCCGAGTTTCTATCTAAGGTTAAATAATGCAACCTTGGCCAAACAATGCATTTTTAGTGTGTTCCACTGTCTGGCCAGTGCTGTGGGGCTGGGAGCCCCATGAATTCCTGTGAGCTCACTGCAAGTTAAGACCTTAGGTCCCCAGAAACACATCAGTCAGTGACAGGACCCATCAGAGACAACAATTTCCTTTATTTAATCTCCATATTCATGTCTCCTGAATTTTTTTTTTTTTTTGTATTTTGTTAGGAGAAAAGAGATTGGGGATTAGGTATTAACACACACAGGGTGCAGAAAAGGCCCACTACAATTGCTTGCCTTGGCAGAGTAGGACCTGGTCCCAGTCTCTCATCAGGACATGGTTGGCAGCTCCTCAAGGAGGACAAGACTGGCAGATGTTCAAAAGGAAACTTGAGATTATGGAGAATAAATAAATCCCTACTGCTTCTTGGACATTTCAGATCTAATCCCTGAAAGATGAAGATCAAACCAGGGCTTCAAAACCCCATAAGCAAGAAACTCAGACCCAAGAGACAAGCCAGGTGAGTGAAACAAAAGACCAGAGATACCACACAGTACAAAATAGTAATTATTTATATTTTCAAAAAGAAAAAATTAACATTTGGAAGTCTCCCCTTTGGAAGAGGGGCCAATCAGAAGTGACAGGACGGCCCCTATGCAGGCGACAAGTCAGGTACAAACAGCTGGGCAATCTGGGCTGGCATTTTTTTCACATAGCAATAATAATAAAATTTCTTTTTCTCTTCTTTTTGTTTTATGTATTTTCTGGATTTGTTTCTTTTTCTTTTTCTTTTTCTTTTTTTTAGAAAAATGGAGGAGGAAGGGAAGAAAAAATAAAATCAGAGAAAAATGCCAAAAAAACCACCATTTTCCACAATATCTAAAAACAGAACCATAGTTCTTGTCAAGACAGTATGAATTCTGGATGAATTATTTTTTTCCAGTTTTCAACACCAATAAGGATTTTGCAAAAGCCACTACCATCAAAACACTCATCTTCCATATCAAATCGCCTCCTCCCCTCTGCCTTCATGTACCACTTTTCCTAAGAGGACAAAAGGATGGGCTCTGTTCTTGCAAACAGTAAGTGCGAACGAGAGAGCTCTTCGGATACTTGAATGGTAGTGAGGAGTTTTCACAAATATCCAAGGTTTAGCACAGTTGGAAGGACTAAAATTTGCTTCTTTCAACATAAATACTACTGGAATCCACAAACTGATTTTTGAAAAAAAATTCTTCTTTCCTTTTCCCTTCTCTTAAAACTAAATGTTCTTTTTTTTTTTCCTTTTTGCTCCAGGCACCTGACGATGTGCTCTGCTCCATCAGATGCAGGCAGGTTTCTCCGAAGTACCACTGCTGGGATGTGCTTGGGGCCAGCGCCTAAACTGCATCCCAGTGTCAGACTTGGTCAGGCCACAGGGAACACGGTGACACGGCAACAGGGTTTTCATTAGGTTGAGTAGCCCCAAGTCCTGGGCCCTTCCCTCCCCCCCGTTCCCCTAAGTTATTTAGTGCTGTTTTAAAGTCTGGGTCATGGTGCAGTCTTTCCCCTGACACAGAGTAAAAGCTCCACAGATTACGCTGTCTACCTGGTGGTCAGTGGCAGCAACGGTGGCTGCTGCTTCTGGAAAATAAATGGAGTCTCACAACTGGCAGGATCTTAGGACTGCTTCAGGCGTTTGCGTGGGGGCCCCAGGAAAGGGCATTGTGCCGAAGCCAGAGAGCGGTATGCTTCAGCCACTAAGTGGGGATGTGACACCACCATTGACTTCCACCCAGAGGTCTCCAAGACATCCGAAGCATGACTAGGAGAAATGTGGAGAGAGATATTACCAAATGGAGTGTGCACATGGACCAAACAGCTACCTAGATAGCCTTCTTTTTCAGTGTTTGATGTAGAAGGTGCTAATGTAATCAACACTACCCAGACAGAAGCCTTAACATGCATAAGAATGTGCTTGCTAGACAATGTGCAGACTGGGGACCGGGCCATGGCTGTTCTAATCCCCAAAACTTGGACTCAGAGGCACTGCATTCTCAAAACGTGGGCTGTTCATCACACTCAACATTGATGATATTTATATTCACAGATGCTAATCAAGAGAAAGAGCAAGGGCTTCCTTAGATATCCAGCTCTGAGCTCCCACGTGGTGTTGCCATGTACTAGTCTTGTTAACCACAAGGCACATCACAGCCAGGGCCCATCTGATGGTCAGAAAATAGAAGGTAATAACCACATTTGCTCAAGGTTGAGTTACCTTCTAAAAAGTAACAAGCACATGTCCAACACATAGTGAGCTCTGTACAGAACTGACGCTTACTGGTCCTTCCCTTCCTCTTCTGTCTCAGGCTAACACCTTAGAAACAACCATGTAACTAGGCTTAGAAGACATATTTCCCATATTTGGGTATTTTCTGTATTAAAAATGTCCACTCATCTACCTGAACATCTTAGCCTTCTTAATTCCAAGGTGCTGTTGTGAGGACTTTTTTCCCCTCCAAATTTTGCTTCCCATCAGGTAAGGGAGTATAGAGTATGTCCCAATGAGAAGAAGGACTACAGATATAACCTGTCTTAGCTCCTTCAAAGTACTTTAGAAAGTGCTGTGGTGAGGTCACCTGTCACTTGGAGTGAAGAAACCGATCTGGTAGACTGTTTCCCTTTTCAAAATAGTCTTTGACAATCAGTTAATGTCTCTTCTCGTTCCACGAGCCCACCAGAGACTATAAAACGTATTTGACTAACTCATAAAAAAATGAACCTCTGTTCTCCTGGAATCGCTCTATCTTTTTTTTTGCAAGTGAAATTACAGTGAGGTTGCTGTCATTTGGAGCACACGGCTTTTCCAGGCCAAGTTATCACTACTCAGCTACACCGCTGCTTGGAAGTAAGGGGCTTCACTCACGACTAGAACCGGATCCATGCAAGCAAAACCATTTCACACTGTCGAGCTGAATAGAAAGATGAAAATTCTCTACTTACTACCAAAAGGTTAATGAAGCTACTTGCTCACTTTACTCACTAATTCAAAGTCTTTCTTATTTCGTTATCCCAATTATTCTGATAGATGAACTTTGAAGATGCTACTCACTAGTTGATAAAATCCACTGCCTGAGTTTTCAGTTGATCTGCGCTGTGGAGGTCAGCCAGGATGAGAATTTCTGCAGCGTTCTCCACGGAGAGGTTACTGCAGAGGGCATCCTCGCACATGACCTTCAAACGCTCCAGGGCATACTGTAAAACAAGCAGAGCTGTCATCAGAGCAGCAATCGCTCGGGGCTGACGCTACTGAAGTTGTTCTCTTCAGTGGCACTGCTGTCCAGCGGGTATGGGAAGAGAACTGCAGAGCGCAGGAAAAGCCACCCCACAATTAGAAACACAGCCACTCTGAAGGTAGCTGTTTAAGCCTGAAATGAAGACAACCGAAGTAAGGGTGGCATCTATCAAATCCCGAAGTCTACCTGCTAGAAAATGGCAGTCAGAGCAGACCCCGTCCCAAAGCTCACTGTATCACCTGTCTTTCTTAAACAATCACTCCCTACCCTGACGAGGAGGCATTAGCCAGCCAACACTACATTACAACTTCTGCAGTCTTACTACTTATAGCCGACTGAATTAAAGTACAGCTCTTCTTGCTAAGCAGTGTCGCTACCCTGGCAAGATACCCCAAATGACCTATCAAGCTGCGAAAAGGGATCCTGTGGTGGCCGTCACCAGCATCTCTGCCATACATTGTTCCTGAGAGTGAACCAAGGGCTTCTCAGAAATAGGGAAAGAGAAATCAAATCCTATTTTATTGGGATTGAGGCTAAGATTCTCAGGGTAAAGGGACAAAGCAGCAGAAACCCTGGTTCCAGTTTCAGTTTCAAAACTTCTATTTTCTAAACAGACACCACAAACACCTGGAAACGGAAGGTCTGGGTTAATGCTAGGCACACTGATCCAGCTGACTAGGCTGATGCCACTCTGCTACTTGCCCTAATACAGCACGGACTTACTGAGGAATAAAGAAGGCATGAAGCAAAATGCCATTCATTACTTCACAGGGGAAGCATTTGCTATGAGGCTTTCCAGTCTCTCTACAGGGCCTTCACCCTCAGGCCTCAGAATTCGGTGACACAATGCCCCTCCAGGCTGAACCATGGCAATCAAACCAAGACAATTTTATTATGAATTTCAGGCAAGGAGGCATACCTGCTGGTACTGTGATCTCCTGCCTACAGCAAAAAGGAGCTTTATTGGTTTTGGTGCCGCTTTAATTTCTTACATTTGAGTAACTGGAAAACAGTTTCCATGGAAAAGGGGAATGATACTAGACAAGCAAGAAATGAGAGTGCTGGGAAAGGTGAGTAGATGCTCCGCTTTCTACAGTGCTATTTCGACTGCTCCTCTTACCTGTCTTTACACATTCTTTTAAAAGGACTTCTGCTGTGAATAGCTCTGATCCCGCCTGCATAATTAGACAAAAGTAGCCACTCTTGTCTCTTGGGGGACAAAGTTTTTTTTCTTAATTATGCTTCTGAAAACCCTGCCTAATGGCAGTACTTACTCAGGAGATTGAAATTGTGTCTCCCAGGCCTGGCCAGCGTGTTTTGTTTTGTTTTTGGTCTAATTACACATGTCCCCAGGAGATCGGAAAGGCTCAGAAGAAGCTGTTTCAGCCTCCAGGGTAAATTCTAGATGTTTAGATCCTTCCATGAAAGACCTTTTACTGTTTTCCTAAACTCATAGAGAGGTGTAAAGGTAAAGCATGCTTTCCAATAGGCTTGAAGCAAAGGCTGCCCAGTTGGAAATTCTGAATGGAATTTGAAAATGCACCCATCAGCTATCTCTCCTGCTCCCCCTTTTTCACTGAGACAAGGTTTCTCTGTGTAGCCCTGGATGTCCTGGAACTCACTCTGTAGACCAGGCTGACCTTGAACTCAGAGATCTGCCTGCCTCTGTCTCCCGAGTGCTGGGATTAAAGGTGTGCACCACCATTGCCCAGCAACTTCTCATTCATAAATTTATAGCATTATAGGGATTCAACTGCTTTCTATTTTAAAACCAGAAGGAAACATGCTGTACTGAAACCACCACTCACGAGGCAATTCAGGCTAATTTCCATGCCTCGTGCCCCACCGTTTTAGCTGAGAATGAAAACCCAGAGGCACAGAAGTTTTTAACTTTGGCTCTAAGGATGTATAACTTTGAGTTTCACTGTTTTTGTCTGAAATGTGGGCTTTGCAGTACTCTTCATTCTCACAGGACCTCAAAGATAAGAGAACAATGACCTGAGGTATATAAGCACAAGTGACCACTTCACTGGAAACCAGACCCAGGTCAGACAGATCCATAGCAACTCTATGAAAATGGGCTTGGGTCTGACTTGGGTACACATAGCTAAACCCAGTACTCAGGAACTAAGCAGGGTGACTGTGAGGTCAAAGCCAGCCAGGGCTATAGAGCAAATCCCTATCTCAAAATAAACAAAAGATGAGCACTGGACTGTGCTAATTTCACCCAGCTTAAAGACAATACTTTCTTATTATCTCTATTAAAACCGAGTTTCTCCTAGTCAGAAATGAGGTTGACTAGAAGGGCGTAGAGTTTTCATGTTGCCAACTACTAATCAAGTCTGGAAAGGTGTTAACAAGAATAGTTACTATTCCAATCATCATCAAAAGCAATGACTGGGTCTAATGCCTCACATTCAGCAATACTCCAAAATGCTGATTATGGATAAACCTCTGTTGTAAGTCTAGGCATCCTCCTTTGTCCTCAGACACAAAAGGAGGTATAAGGAGACAATTCTCCAGAGCAAAACCTTCTTAGCTAGACCCACTTCTTCCTCAGAAAGTACTGGGACTTGGACACAACAGGGTGAGAGATAGCTCTTCTCGTGAGGTCTACTGCTGGCAGCTAAGTAAGCGCTTTAACTCTTCTACATCAATTGCTCCTGCCTAATATACAGGGAGCACTTCTACAGGGCAAATATCCATCTTCCTGTCCACCTCACAAGTGCTATCTGCTCAGGCCCCAGGACACAGGCAGGCAGCCTCTGGGCTCCAGCTGATGGGCCTCTACAATGGAAGTCAGTTCCCACTGTGTTCTGAGGTCCTCTAATCAGATGTGCTCCTTGAGAAAAATGCTTCCAGGGTCAGCTAAGTTGGAGAAATGTTGTCTGTTGTTACTTATTTTCAGAAAACTCTCAGTAAACAGAGTGTGGTGGCCCTCACCTTTAATCCCAGCCAGCACTTGGGAGGCAGAGGCAGGAGGATCTCTGTGAGTTAGAGGCCAGCCTGGTCTACATGGTGAGTTCCAGGCCAGCCAGAGCTGTAGAGAGAGACTCAGAAAGTACTGGGACTTGGACACAACAGGGTGAGGCGGCTCTCCCAGCAAGCATCTGCTTTCTCGTGAGGTCTCGAGGAGGGAAGAGAGAAGAAAACAAAACTTCCAATGCACATTAAGAAGCTCGAGCTTCTGAGGAATCCTGCAGGAAAATGGTTCAGTAATATCTATCTCTCTCCCCCTCTCCCTCCCCCTCTCCCCCTCCTCTCTCTCTCTCTCTCTCTCTCTCTCTCTCTCTCTCTCTCTCTCTCTCTCTCTCTC
>CABHPH010094389.1:13458-31620 GCA_902168325.1 Peromyscus nudipes
CTCTCTCTCTCTCTCTCTCTCTCTCTCTCTCTCTCTCTCTCTCTCTCGTGTAGCCTTGCCTGCCTTGGAACTAGCTCTGTAGACCAGGCTGGCCTCAAACTCAAAGAAATCTTCCTCTGCAAAGGTGTGTGATACCACTGCCTGCTACTATTTTCTCTCTTTAAAATTATTTATTTGAAAAAAAGAAGACAGGGAAAAAAAAAGTCAAGCAGTGGTGGCGCACACCTTTAATCCCAGCACTTGGGAGGCAGAGGCAGGTGGATCTCTGTGGGTTTGAGGCTAGCCTGGTCTACAGAATGAGTTCCAGGACATCCAGGGCAACACAGAGAAACCCTGTCTCAAAAAAATAGACCAAAACAAAAACAAAA
This sequence comes from Peromyscus nudipes, assembly GCA_902168325.1. Taxonomy (NCBI): domain Eukaryota; kingdom Metazoa; phylum Chordata; class Mammalia; order Rodentia; family Cricetidae; genus Peromyscus; species Peromyscus nudipes. The sequence continues at coordinate 13,827 of CABHPH010094389.1, forward strand.
ACCTCAAAACATTTATTTATTTATTTATTTTGTATGGGGGGCATATGTGTGGAGGTCAAAGGACAACTTGTGTGTGGGCGTCAGTTCCTACATCCTGTGGGTTCTGGGAATTGAACTCAGATCCTCAGACTTGGCAGCAAAGCACCCTTACCCACTGAGCCACCTCATAGGCCCAAGACTATATAGTCTTTTTTAATAAAGTTTGAATAAGTTAATGAAGTAAAAAATATCATGAAAATTATAAAATACAACCCAAATGTTAGCATTACTTGAATGTTTACTCTTGATGGGGTTAAATTTAAGACAGAGTAAGAAGAGGGGTGAATATCAAACATACCCTTCTGTTCCATAGTTAGGGTGACCCTGATCGTTTACCGTTCAGAGCACGACACCTGACAGCTTTAGTACCAAAAGGTTACTACTGTGTTGGAACAACATGTATAAATGAGATTGCCCTGCCTAATTAAGATGTATGTGTGCCCACTTCATCCATGACACAGCACACAAACCCTTTCACAAAACGGAAGGGCTCACTAACACCTGGTACTATGACTCTTTTCCTATTCTCTCTTATCTTACCTTGTCAGCAGCTGCCAGCAAATCATCAGCCATTTTGTCAAGGTTTGGAGCCTTCCCCGTGTAAATGAAGCACATCATTTCCTTAAAAACTTCAGGTTCCACGTCGTTAATTTCAACCCGATTCTATGCCAGAAAAGTTGAAAATGAGAAACATTCCAACAGAACAGATCCCTAAACTATATCCATAGGTTTAAGTTCTGGTGAGGAAAGAAGTTTGTACGAGTTAAAACCTACCATGGATAGAAAACACCTCTCACTATTCTCTCTCACAATTGTTTATTCTAGTAGCTTTCCTCCCATCATTGTCTACTACCTTTATTTTATTTTCTCAAAGACGGTAGCAAAACAACTACATGTGTGGGTTTTTTTTTTTTTTGGTAATCTCGTGACTTTCTAGTATCTTTAACCCCAACTACTGAGATGACTGCTGAACAGTAAGTCCACATCACCTGGGACATCCCCAGACCACCCATCTGCTCTCAGAAGGTGTAGGTTCAAGAAACTGTACTTTAATAACATGACAAGAAAAAAATAATTCGGAAAACAAATCTGCCAGACTGGGAAAGGTCTGACTGTAGTCACTGGGTTACAAAGATGTGTGTCCATCCTGTTACACACCTTTTTGCTCTCCTCCATTTCGTGTTCAAACATGGCACTGAAAACTGGAGACCGAGCTACAAAGTGAGAGGGAAACAAAGAGGTTATCACACGGGAACCGCTCCATCACCCCAGTAATTATGACGACCTTTGTTCTTCCTGTCCCACTTCCAAGGAAATGCTCTTGGTCTCAAATCACATTGGAATTATAAAACACACACACACACACACACACACATATATTTTTCCGAGACAGGGTTTCTGTGTAGCTTTGGAGCCTGTCCTGGATCTCACTCTGTAGACCAGGCTGGCCTATGAACTCACAGAGATCCGCCTGGCTCTGCCTCCTGAATGCTGGGATTAAAGGCGTGGGCCACCGCCACCCAGCAAAATACATGTTTTCAAAACATTTCTTTGGCTCTACTTTAATCATCCACATTTTAAGGAAATTATTTATCTGTGTTGGACAACAATGGTATATACACTACTGGGTAGACTTTGAAGTTCAAATGGAAGGTATGCCATGGTCTAAGCAGGGTGTTCTAATACCTGGACTTCTGGCTGCAACAATGAATGGCACCTCTAGAGAGACCACACAGGAAGAAGGTCAAGAGTTAGGCTCAATGGCATGCACTAGCTTGATGATGAACATTTCTGGCAAATGTCTATTCCTCCAGCTATGTGTTCTCAGTGAAGTTGATACCATCCCCAAAAACCTGAAAGAGCCTTAGACGGTATAACAGTTTATGGCCCTTCAAAGTTCTTTTCTGTTTGGTAAAATTATCTTCCTTAACATTTAATTTCTTTCATCACAGAGAATTCAGTTTTTTTCTTTAGAAATGAGAATGAAGAAAAAAGGTCAAGAAACAGTGCTATCGTCCATGTACTTTCTATGAACACCCATGAAACACCACACATACACACACAAAATAAGTAAACTTAATTTCAACCATGAGAAATAATACAAGAACTCAAATTTTTTCATGTTGCTGAATAAATCAAGGGTTGGGGTCAAAGTTGAAATTCCCAACCCAGTACTTTAGAGTAGAAGGACAGACAGATGGTGGTGGGGAGTGGCCGAGACCGACAACTTTTAGCCTGTAGTTTACATCAGAAAGAACTCATTTGATCTCTGCTATTTTCTAGGTAAAATTATTTAACCCTCTGAACCATTTACCCCTGCTTCTCCTGCTTTTATATATATAAAACTTAATTTAATATATATACATATATATGTATATGTATGTATATATAATTTAAATGTTCTTAAATTTAGAAATAAACCAGGCATAGTGGTGCACACTTGTAAGGCAGGAGAATTCTGAGTGTGAGGTCAGCCTGGGTTACATAGCAGAAATTTCTCCCCATTTTTAAGATTTTAAATGTGAATCCCAGTATTTTCATCGATTTCAGAAGGTTATTTTCTCCCAATGGTCTTATCTCAGGAGAGTTACAGACTATACGGTGCTCATGGACTGGTGCTTAAATACAAAGAGAAGGTCCATAGCAGCAGGCGGGGTGACTGCAGCTGGTGCAATGGACCAGAATCCCCAGCGAGAATAGAGGGACACTGCAGCAGACCCTTAGGGCTGGCAGACGTTTGAAGGAACAGGTGAAGAAGAAGGAGGGAAGGCACACAGGAGAAACGGCTGGAGCAAACAGGAGATACAGCTTGGTGACAGAGTGCTTGCTGAGCACATGTGGGGCCTAGGGCTTGCTATCCTGCCCCATAAAAAGGAACAACAGGTGGTCAACGAACCAGGAGAAACTGGAGCATGGAGTCAACTAGTATACAATCTGCAGCCTCTCAAACTTAGGAACTAGCAGGTAGTTCACGGAACTTTAGACAACTGCTTTCCTGGCAAGGAGGTGAACTAAGGACAATGTGGGGAAAGGAAGTAGACAGCGATACCTCAAGAAATTTAGCTCAGAGTATGTGGGGAGAAAGAGAGCACACAGACTGAGAAAACAAGGTTTCTAGGAAGGCAGGACGAGATTCAGAGAGCAGCAGTATACAAACAATCCATTCTGAAGTTGAGGGAACCTCCTTGCCACCGAGAAGGCAGGTGAGAGAAGAGCAGTCAAGGATGTTCCTACAAAAAGGCCTCTTGGAGGGAAATGTGGGCAAAGGCATCCTTTAGAGTTGGAGGAGGTTAGAGGGCATGGCAGGAGTCTGAAACAGCTATTGTTGGGAAAAGAAGGAAGCTGACTGTACCTACAGAAAGATGCACTGGGGGTGGGGGTGGGGGTGGGGAAGCTGAGGAGATGGTCAGTGGATAGAGTGCTTGCTGTACAAAGCTTGAGAACCTCTGTTTCGATCTCTAGTGCCCACTTAAAAGCCAGGCATACATCTGTAACACCAGCACTGGGTGAGGACATGGGAGGGATCCACTGTGTCCCTCCCATGTCCTCAGATCCCTGGATCTCACTGGCCAGTCTGTCCAGTAAAAATGGTGAGCGCCATGCCACTGAGAGACCATAACTTCAAAAGTAAGATAGAAAGTAACAAAAGAAGACATTCAACTTCTGGCCTCTGCACATATACACACAGTAATGCACTTGCATACACATGTGCAAAAACATGCTTGTACCACACACACAAGCAAGAAACAAACATTAAAAGAGAAAAAGAGGTTGGGGGAGGAAGGGAGGAAGGAAGGAAGAAAGGAGAAAAGAAAGAAGCATGTTGAGGGCCTCACTACACAGGAGGACACTAGTCTGAATTGCTCACTTCCTTCAACATTGACGATAATACCTAGGTGAAGCAGAGAATGGGAAGTTGTCCCATGAGACAGCCTCAGCTAATGTCAAGTGTGAACCTTGGAATGACGGAGCTGAGACATCTCAACAGAGGAGTCTTGGGAAGAAGTAAGTATGTTACCTGGAGAGTCACACTATACTCTCACATGTTCTGTGCTCTGCAGAGCAGTGTGTAGCTATGACCCCCCTTTCCTATAAGGATGAAGTCAGCCCTCTCTCAGTTCCTCCTCTGGTGAGTCTTTCTTGTCTTAAAGATCAAGGAACTGAGAGAACAAGACTTGACCCCCTGGGTCAGTAGCAATAATCTCATTCTTCTTGTATGTTTACAGTGAAGACACAACTTAAGCATCTGAGGCTGAGGTCTCAGCTTGACAATACTTAGTCCCTTGACCAGAATCCTCTCCACTGCATTCAAAGCCCAACTAGGAGCTACCACCTGCTCTTAGGTACTCTGGGAGCTATTTTCCAAGTGCAAAGATATGGAATAGTTTTATATAACCATCATTTATACTTTGAAAATGGTAGCCTAAGAGTCTACTCTTGAGACAAACCAGAAATGCTATTTTTATGGAAAGTAGCCTTTTTGGTTATGAGAACTCTCTTCAGAATATAAAAATACAGTCCAGGTATGGTGGCATATGCCTATTATTCCAGCACTGGGGGTGAGGGTAAGGTTAGGACTGAAACTTTGAGGACAGTCTGGGCTAACCTAGCAAGTTCCAGGTCAGCCTAAGCTACAAAGTAAGACCCTGTCTCAAAACACCAAAATGAAAATAAATTTTGAAAATGTATTTAGGGGCAGAGTTCAAAAGTTGAAGTTGTCCAAAGGCAATTTTGCAGCCATGATTTTTCCTATTGCATCAAAATTATAACGTGAACTATGAATAAATACCAACCTGCTAGGATGGCCTTGTGAGCCTGGAACTCTTGGCCAGCCACACACAGGCAGCAGTCTGTGAATCGAGAATTCTCCCACAGCCCTCCTAATTCATCTGCCAGCCGGCACTCAGGAACCTTTACCATGTTCATGGTATTCTGTCCAGAAATATTGACGGAATCTTGTACTACACTCACCTGTGAAATATAAGGAGACAGAAACAAAGCTTTTGTTACCAGCAGGTGGAGAGAGAACTTCTGCCACAGTGCTCCAGAAGATTTAGATAACATATTTTCTTGAAACCACCTCCACTAATCAAGACTTTTTCCTTTGGATCAATTTCCCCATTTATTATAATCACACTTCTTTTATACCACACTGTAGGACAATGACAGCCTCACAGAGTAAGTTCTCCAGTTTCTAGTAAGTTCCATCTCCTTGTAAACCCAAGCACAGCTGCCAAAGAGAAACTGTCAGGGACAAATGCTTAATTTCAAGTATTCCCCTTAAGAGCTACTATAGAGGTCACTGTCTTAGTTAGGGTTTCTATTGCTGTGAAGAACACCATGACCACAGCAACTCTTACAAAGGAAAACATTTAATTGCGGTCAGAGGTTCAGTCTATTATCATCATGGTGGGACATGGTGGTGTGCAGGTAGACATAGTGCTGGAGAAGGAGCTGAGAGTCCTACATCTTGTAGGCAACAGGAAGTGATCTGTCTCACTGGGTGTGGCTTGAGCATATATGAGACCTCAAAGCTCACCTCCACAGTTACACACTTCTTCCAACAAGACCACACCTACTCCAACAAGGCCATATCTCCTAATAGTGCCACTTCCTTTGGAGGCCTCTTTTTTTTTTTTCCCAAACTATCACAGTCACCATATAAAACTCTCTAAAGAAATCCAGTAACTTAAGCCCAAAAGCATTTCATTTATTTTAGTTAGGTCAGGAAACACAGATAGAGTGTAGTTCCTATAGCTATAGGGCTTGGTAAGTAACTGGCATTTCTCAAAGACGTTTCATTAATGAACATGATGGCCCACTACCCATAAGGATTGAGGTAGGAAGGCCTGTTAGTAGGGATAACTAGGTGGGTATAGCATAAGTTTTACACCTGAATTCAGTCATCTGTGACAATGACATTCAAGATGGCTGACTGCACCTTACACGTACGCTTGCTTATACCCCTGGAACAGAATGACAATGAATCCTATGGAAGGCTCCAACTTCCCACTCTGGCTTCAGTTGCATGTTTCAACTAGTTGAAATTCAACCTAGATAGAAACCAACCTAAATTTTTAGATGGGTTAGTGAAAGTCAGCTGTTAGGATACCAATTATAAGGATTTGCAAATCACATTAACATTATAAAATATGCTAGCCGTTAAACAAAAAATAAGATCCTGCAAAGCAGTCACGCACCCAACAACTACTGTGTTTTATTTCCTACAGCACATCATGTTAAGAAAATTAAGTTCAAGTAGAACTCAAACCTTGAGAATTAACTCCCTGCTCTCCTACTGCTAAGAATATGATGAGAAAGACAGTTTAAGAACATCCTTGATGACCCAGATTTCTTTTGACCTTCAAGATGCAAGTCATCCTTTAGCTGCAGTCATAAACCCAGAGGCAAAGTTACTGCTTGACCTATAATCCCTTTTGTGTAAGACTGAGGTATTTACTACCAGGTCAAGAAACTTATTCATTTGTTTAAAACTGTTACAATCTTACACAAGGAGGCAGTCAAGTTAATCAATTATGAATGTGCTCAGCATTAGAGCACATTTATCAGGGACAGATTATAACAATATTTTAATAACCTAAGACCCAACAAAAACCACCCCACAGAGATCCTCTCTTGTTCTTTGTAAGATTTCTAATTTGGTTCAACCATTTTCTCATATTAGCATCCTCACTTCTTTGATATAATATTAACACTAAAAGTGAAAGTTGTCTGTTACCAGTTATAGTTCTAAATACTGATTTAGGGGGAAAAAAAAAAGGAAAAAAAAGGAAAAGACCAATTAAATCCAACTTCCTCACAGGGAAAGGCAGGAATCTCCAGGGATGGCCAATGTAGAGAATGGAGAAAGCTTCTGGCACTATGTTTCTAGTTTGAATTAAACCAGGCTGACAGGAGCCCAAAATCATTAACACTTAATAGCAATTGAGTAGACTGGGTAAAATGAATTGGCAAACACTAAGCTGAATTTCAAATGAACTATGGTTACCAGTGGACTTTCTGCTGGCTAAATACATGCTTGGTAATGAGTGGGGCCCAAAGGCTGCAACACCTCTCAGTAGGATGATTCTTCTCTCTGGACACAGACAGGAACACAGCAGGAAGGAGAATGTACCTTTACTGCCTGAGCCAGGCTTGTTCTGTAGATATATGGATGCTTGGAATCTCCAGAGCCCTGAATGTCTGGCACCTCTTTCCAACATTAAATACGCTTAATTAAAAATAAATTTTAAATGGCACTCAGAAATGAGTCCTCAGAGCCCAAACTTTTAACTTAGAGAGGGATTGTTTTCCTCTGCAAATGATGATGCTAAAATGAGACCATTTTGAGAAAAACGAAAGATTTTTTTTATGCCTATAAAGTTGACTATGGAGACTCATTCAGAACTGCAGCTGCGAAGATGACGTGACTGTGACATTTCTGTCGTCTTATAAATGAATGCATGAAAATGTCTCAGGAAGGCTGTATAATCTCCAAAGTTTCAAGTTATGGGAGGGTCTCACTTTTAAAGTCAACTTCTCTTTCTTTCTTTTTTTTTTTTTGGTTTTGTTTTTTGAGACAGGGTTTCTCTGTGTAGTCCTGGCTGTCCTGGAACTCACTCTATAGACCAGGCTGGCCTCCAACTCAGAGATCCACCTGCCTCTGCCTCCTAAGTGTGGGATTAAAGGTGTGCTGCCTGACTTCAACTTCTCTTTCTTTTTTTTTCTTTCTTTTTTTTTTTTTTAAGGAAAAGAAACTCTCCTATTTTTTATTTTTTCCATAATAGGTATCAACTTCTCTTTCTTAAAAAAGGAAATTACAAGATTAAAAAAAAATTTAAAAAGGAAATTTCATGAACGACTAAGGACTGTCAAGTCTTGTATATTCATCCACATAAAAGGGAAATCCATGGAAACATTCAGTACCTATGGAAGACTAAGGATTGTTAAATCTTGTACATTCATCTCCATAAAAGGGAAAATCAATGAAAATCACTTTAGTGTCTATACAATTAAAAACTGAAAAAATAAGGAAACACCACACACTGGTTAAAGTATAGCACATCATTCACAGCAAAACACTAGCAGCAACCTGAATGTCAATCAGTAAGAGGACAAACAAACCATACAACCATAAAATAGACTTTCCCCTGCACTAAAAATAAACTGGGGTTACATATAAAGTATACATCTTATAAACCATGTTTAAAAACAAAGCAGGTCCTAGAGATGACATTAAATCTCCTATCAGTTTTATAAAGCTCAAAACCAAGTACATCTTAAGAAGGTATTGTTCAGGCACATAAACGACTGGGAATAATATAAAAAGTGAATTAACTGCTTCATTCTTTGGTTCGGGGACAAGTATTCAGTATAAGGGAACAGCACACACAGGCTAGCTTCTAGTTACTGAGATCTTAGTGTGGGTAGTGGGTTTACTACATCAACATGTTTTATAACCTACAAAGATGCTACATATCAAGCTAACATCTTTGGAGGTCAAGAACAATCAAATATTGGTTGTTTCATACAGTGCAACTAATGCACACCAACAATTCACTAATAAAAAGTAAAAAATGAAGACTATTTATTTAAAATTGGGCAAAAATACATAGTCTCAGGTAACCAAAGGAATAGTTTATGCATGAGAATGGAAAGAATATTTTAAAAGCATAAGCTAATGTCTGGATATTTTATAAGTGGTATTCATATGGTGTTTCCTATTTCATCTTAACTGACACCTTACAAAGAGGACTCTTCTACTTGCATAGGCAAATAAGGGGAATATGTGCACCTTCACTGCTAAAGGATATTTGTTTTCAATATAAGGAACTGGAAAGGGTTAACAGAAGCTGAAAATTTTCACAAAGATTTTCTATGGCCCAAATTATTAAGGAGAAAATTAAAAATATAATTTAAACATGCTTTTTATGTTCTCCCTTTCATTAGCAAAGTAAATACTCTCTATTAAGAAAACTTGGGAGAGCCCTTGCTCTCTCGGGTGAATGGCATTCAGCTCCACTTAGTACAGCACAGCAGACAAGAAGTGGGAAATGGAGAGCTGACATGGCCTTGACATTAATTTGCTGTACAATGTTAGGAAAAATTACCTGACCTCCTGAGGCACTGCTTCTCTCATGTAACAAGAAATGAAGAAAACAGAACTAACCTAGCTCAAAGGATTGTGATAAGGGATGATTCAAGAAAGTCTTAAAAAACATTTAAGTATCTTAATTAAGCAAATTCAACTTGGAAGAATCATCATATTTCCTAATAGACAAAACTCCCCAAGAACTGAAAATGAACCCCATGTGGGCGGCACATTACATACAAGACCACCCACCTGGTACTTTCAGTTGACAATCTAATCTCCAACATTCAGGAGCCATGATACCTACCACTGAAATAAAGGCCAGACAGGCACAAGCGTGGTTCTCAGTCTTTCCCTTTCAGACGCCCCGTGACTCTGGGTCACCAAGCATCTCTGAAGCAGGTGTACTCAGTGCACATTAGGATAGCAAAGAAGGATCTGGGCACAGACTGAGGGCGCAGTGCAGCAAAGCGGTGGGTACTTACAACTAAATTTCCATGTGGATATCCTTTCATAAAACCTCTAAATAATAGAAAATAAGGAAAACTATGGAACATAAAATATAAGCAGGAATTAAGATAAACTTGTTTATAAATATTCCACTGATACAAGGGAAACAGGTCAAAGGAAGAGGACTTACATGGAAAATAGTCTAGCTGTGAAAAGTGCTAAGAACTTGGATGAATTGCAGACATTTTAAAAACCCACACATCCAATACACACCCCCACGCAACCGTCTTGCAGTGTTGAATGCTACTAAGTCCACAGAGAGCCTTGGAACAGGAACGAGTCTCACTAGGCACAGGACCAAGTACGAGAAGCAACACTCAGCACCTGTGGCCAACTGGGAAGTGTGAGAGGAACAGATGGTACACCTGGTTCCATGGCGAGAAACCTCGGCATCAGCAGAACCCAGCAGACGCTTCCCCGTGCAACATCTCCGATTTCCAACGTGTCATCTCACTTCCCTTCTAAGTCAGTAAGGCAAATCTAAACTTAACCACAGGATTTCTCCTAAGAGATTTCATATGGGGAAGTGAAGAGAGAATGCTGGAACTCAGCCTCAGACCTAACCAAGGGAGGGCAGGCCAAACAGTTTCCAAATCACAGACCACAATCCAGGGGTCGGAGCAGCTGGAACAGTATGGGGAAAGAGGAAGAAACACACCAGAAAAGGATGGACCCATTGTAGACTTGAAAATGCTACAACACGAGTCATGGTACTGCCTAAAATGCCAGAGGTAATATTTGGAGAAGATTCTCTTCAGGGAGAAGCTTGAAGACTGGCTTTCATTTCCAACAAAATTAGAATTTTCCACTATCTTAAAGTTTTTTCTTGAAATGTAAGTCTTCAGCACTCTGGAGGCTAAGCAGGATGATAGGGGTGAGCCTGAGGCCAGCCTAGGCTACAGAGAGACCTGCTTTTAAAAAACCGAAGGGGCAGGGGAACAACCCACAAATCCCTAGGATAGGCAACAGGCAAAGATTGAAACTGATGCTGTTTATATAACAGCTAACCTCAAACAAGGCCATATAGTTAATTCTCATTGTTCTACTCAGGCAAGCGAGTGTGACCTGCAACTAGCAGGACTTACATGAAATTCACATTTCAAGTTCATTAAACATAAAACTGACACATTTCACATATTTATACAGATGCCGATACCATATCATTTCGTTCAGTTACTCTGCAATTAAAATAGAGAGGGAATGGCTATTATGCAAACTAAATTTTACCTTTTCAGTGTACAAAGTTTTCTAATCATTAGCAATTATTTGTTCTAATCCACAAGCCTGCTACTGCTGGCCATGCTTCTTTCACAAAAGGGCAAGAGTCCTAAGGACAAGTTCTTGGACTATAGAGGTGTGATATGCCTTTGGAACAGTCATTAACTCACAGTACAAGCCTATTATTTGATGAGCTAGCTGGCAACTGGTATGCTTGCCTGCACTCTGCCTCATGAAAGTACAAAATCATTTGCTTCCCTCTCAGGAAGAAGTTCCCTGACTACGAGATATACAGGGACAATAATACTCCAGTTTACCGGATAGAACTTTTGTTTATTTATCCCAAGTTTCTTACATTTCTAAATGTATGGAAAATGGCATGAAATGATTCATTACAATATACAGTACCCATTTTAATAAGCCCCTTTCAGCTGGATCTTGGGTCAAATAATTTTTCTAAGCTTCTCCAAAGGCTCCTAGGTCTTTGGTAAGAGACACTGACTCTTCACTCTGATGACAGCTGACTCTCCCCTCTAAGCTACAAGTTTCCACAGCTTCCACCTTAGAAAAAGTGGCCCTCACTTTCCTATTTCATGGACCCAGCAAGACAAACCATGAACACTCAACTCCTGCAAGGAGCCGCCTCGTCCAAAGAGCAGAAAAGGAGAGCAACCCAGTCAAACACTTGCCACTCAAGAAGGAATCAGGGAGTAAGCGACAGATACACAAACTTAGTTGCAGTTGCTGGCCACTGCTCAGCTTGCAGTGTTAGCCCTTCCAAATACTATTTGAAAAAACCCGCCAAAAAAAAAAAAAAAAAAAAGTAAGGATCTTGACTCAAGCAACTCAAAACTGACAGATACAATCTTTGTTCTTATGAACAGTAACAAGTAGAGAGCCCAGGTGCCCAACAACCTTGAAATCATAAGGCAGTTCAATCAGTCACATAAATAACATTTGTACAGAACTACTCCCCTTGGGGATTTTTCTCATTTCACATCCTTGACACAATACAATTAAGTCTACCAATACACATCAGGTCAGGGAATTGCCAGTCTCAAAGCAGGGCAAAAGGACTCACCTCACAGAAGAGGGTGAGCTTGTCATCAGGGAGAAGCCCATTGGCCTCATCCAAGAGAAAATCTCTACGAATAAATTTTTTGAATCCCCAGTCTTTGCCTTGCACGAACCTATAAGCTCGCTGACTCTCTGGAATGAAAAAGAGTGTCATACTCAGAGTTACTCAAAGACCAGCTCAAATCCACAACTTATCAGTGTATGAAATTACTGGATGTGAAAGTAGAGAAACGTTTACCCATAGCTTTGGTTTCTTCTCCCTTGGCATTCAGGATGGAGAACTTGAACTTTGCCCGAACTTCACTCTTTGGACAACTGACCAATAACAGGTAAAGTGACAGGTAATCTTTGCTTTCTTCATCCAGCCCTTTTGGGTTTACTCGCAAACACCTGCCCAACACAGAAACAAATGTGGATCAAAAGAATCCTTATGGTTCCTGAAGTCTAGCATGGAACATCAGAATCCAGAGGGGAAGAAGTGTTTCTGTTGCTGTTGTTGTTAGTTTTGTTTTTGAACATCTAAGCTCCTTACCAGGAGGCTGATTCAATAGAAATTTGAAAATAATCTTTCTACACCAATTTGGATCATATTTTAAAAAATAGACAAGAATAAAAGGGTATTCACATCCCGTACATCTCTACCATTTCCTTTATAATTGTCAAATCATTCACCTATCTCAGCCTAAAACATTCAGAAGTTTTTCAGACTACTCTGTTTTTCATTCTTCAATCTCAGAAAAGATAGCCTCAGTTTCTCATGGAGAAATAATTTTGTAAAAAGTCAGAGAACCTTTCAGTAACACTGTGGGAGAAAAATGTATTCTGGAGAAGTATTCACATAGTACGTACTCTTTTTTGTTTGTTTGCTTTTCTAAACAGGATTTCTCTGTGTTAACAGCCCTGGCTATCCTGGAACTATGTAGACCAGGCTGGTCTTGAACTCACAGAGATCCGCCTGCTTCTGCCCCCAAGTGCTAGGATAAAGGCACGAGTCACCACACCTGGCTGATAGATACTCTTTTATAGGTGTGTGTGTGTGTGTGTGTGTGTGTGTGTGTGTGTGTGTGTGTGTGATATGCCTGTGGAGGTCAAAGACATGAGATCCCTCTGGAGCTGGAATCGGGCGGTTCTGGGTCATCCAATGTGTGTGTGTGTGTGTGTGTGTGTGTGTGTGTGTGTGTGTGTGTGTGTGTGTGCTGGGAACCAAATTCAGATCCTCTGCAAGAGCAGCAAGTATTCTTACCTGCTGAGCCCTTTCTCTAGCCTCCAGCAATTATATTTTAAGATTTAAAATAACAGGTATTGTGGAAGAAGCACAGATAAAAGTAAAACTCTTATTAGACACAGGAATGTTCTAAGCTTGGCTTCTAAATAAGAGTTTGAGATGCCAATCTGTTAAGGATGATTCAAAAGAGAATTTAGGCAGAACTTAATAGGTTCAACTGAGTTAAGCTGTAAATGTCATTAGCTGAAACGCATGTAGTTCAGACACTGCTCTACCACATAGAATACACAAGCCACATGTATCTTCACGCCTTGCCAGGGTTATGTCACCTTTCTCAAACAGGTGGTCTAATCCAGTGCCTTTCTAGGGAGTACAGATGCCAAATATATCACTATACAATATGCTAGAGAGGTTAAATATAATGCTTAGAATAAACATTTCGCTCAGTACCTAGCCTACCGTTTAATGTACAAAGTTAGCAAATATTGAATTAATAAATTCTTCAGTGGGTTATCAGAGATCAAAGTGGGGATTTAGAGATAAAAATGCTTTGATCTTTGCTGGGGACATATGGTTGTATCCCTAACTACCTGCTCCTATTCCTCAAGATGATACTTGGTTTTGATGACACTCATCTTCACTCTCAGATCAGAGTCATCATGCAATAGGCACTAGTTCAGGGATTCTAGCCTTAATCCATTCTGTGCATGAACGACATACTCTTGACTAGACAGTAAATTCAGAGAAAGCTCAAAGACTTGTTGGCATGTGTTGGATATACCCATTGTTACTTCAAGCATAGGGAAGCTACACTTAAGATGTCTCATAGCATGGAACATGAGCGGAGAAATGAGGTCTGCAATGGAATATGCGTCCTGGATGACAGTTATCTCCACCCTCCCAGTTATAAAGCCAAACAAATTTCCTTTATTGCTTAAAAGTAAGCTATTATTGTTAAAGACAGGACTTTATGTGGTCCAGGCTGGCCTCAAACTCCCTATATAGTAAGGATGACCTTGAACCATTGCCCTGCTCTCCTCTTTGAGAAAGACTTTCTATGTAACCCTGTCTAGCCTAGAACTTGCTATGTAGACCAGGTTGGCCTTGAATTCAGAGATCCACCTGCCTCTGCCTCCTGAGTGTGGGGATGAAAGGTATGTGCTAGCATACCCAGCCTAACCTTGAACTCCTGTCAGAGGTAAGTGAACTTCAACCTCTGAGTGTGTGTGGGGGGTTTCAGGTATCCACCACCATGCCCAGTTTATGAGTTCTGGGGACTTCATGTATGTGCAGGCAATTTAAAAGTCAAGATCTTAGCCGGGCGGTGGTGGCGCACGCCTTTTAATCCCCAGCACTCGGGAGGCAGAGGCAGGTAGATCTCTGTGAGTTCGAGGCCAGCCTGGGCTACAGAGTTGAGTTCTAGGAAAGGCACCAAAGCTACACAGAGAAACCCTGTCTCGAAAAACCAAAAAAAAAAGTCAAGATTTTATGTTACAAACTTAGATTTGTTGCTGCATGTGATGGTGTGCACCTTTAATCTCAGCACTAGAGGCAGAGGCAGGTGAATCTTTTTGAGTTCAAGGTCAGTCTGGTCTACATTCTGAGTTCCAGGTCAGCCAATTCTACTTAGTGAGACCACATCTCCAAACAAACAAAAAGAAACCCACAAAAATTAGACTTAGTTGCTTTTTCTGGAAAAAAAAAAAAAAAAAAAAACAGAAAATCTGATGATAGTCGGCTCTTCTCACACATAGCTCTGTTACTGAGCTGTGTGGCACCAAGTCCTTTATATACTTACTGCAGTGCCAAGAACTAACCCTAGAAGCTCACACATGCTGGGTGAGCACTCTGCTGCTGAACTACACCCCCAGCCTCCTAACAATCCTTTATAAAAGGTAAATTACAATTATTAATTTCTTGTGTGGGTCTGTATGTGGGTCCATGAGCGCCTTGGTTCTAGTATGGACAACTTGCAGAAATCATTTCTTTTCCTTCCACCATGTGGGCCCCAGGGATCAAACTCAGGCCTTCTGGTAACCCCGGCCTTCTTTATTCACTTATATTACCCTATATAACTCGAGTTTGCTAAATTGTAATAAACTCATTAAATTATTTCAACCACTTGTTAGTAAGTGTCTACTGTGTCTGGCCCTATTCCAGGCAATGAGGATAAGAAAAGTGAAGTTCCTGCTTTTAAGCACTTACATTCTGCCCATATCCTATTCAAACCAAGCAAAACAGGCAACGTATGGAATAAGTTTACAACTAGAGGTGTTCTTCCTCACCATTTCAGTTTATCATTGGCTCCTGATGAAAAAGTTGAACTTTTTATGACTTCACCCATTTCCTCCCGGCAAAAACTAAAGTTATTGATGGTCCACATGTAGGAGAATTTCACTACCTTGATCTGTTGATAGAAAATTAGGAAGGAATTAAATGTGGGGAACCTGGAAAAAACAGGCTGAAGATCAGACAAGCACCCCTCCCTTAACCCCACAGGAAGACAGCAGTTCATCAGGCCCCTGATCTACATTAGAGAAATCTCAGTGACCTACTGCTTTTAGAATGTTTTCAACTTCTGAAAACATTGGCAGGAAGTAAGAAAACCACAGTCAAGAAAACAACAGCAACAACAACAACAAAACATGGACAGGGTAGGGAAAGTCTGAAACTCCGTGGTCCTGAAAGAGCCTGTTATTGAGATGCTGATGTCATTCCTGGGGCTGTGAACCTCAAACACTGCTCAGAGCTTTAGAACACACCCCTATCAAGTAGGATGTCAAGAATCTAGACAAAATCTCTGTGAGTTCGAGGCCAGCCTGGTCTATAAATCAAGTTCCAGGACAGCCAGAGCTGTTACACAGAGAAACTCTGTCTCAAAAACAAAACAAAAAAATCTAGCCAAAGATTCCCCCTTCAATCATCATAGAAAAGCACTAGCCTTGGGAATTCCAACTCTATGTAAGAACAACAAGAATTTAAGGCTAACAAGGACTTTATCTTGCGGCTTTTGGCAGCTATGCCCCAGAGAAACTAGGAACTCAAAGTTGAAAAGTGATTGCGTTGCTTCTGCCCACTAATGAAAACATGAACTTACCTGTGTATAGCACCAGCTCTCTGCCACGGGACCACTCGACATTTCTGCCGGAGGTGGAGGACTTGGAACCCTTGACATCGCCAGTTTGAAGGTTAAACTGGGTTTCCAAAGTCAGGGGGCAAAGATTTCTGGCTTTTCTTCACCCTGGTAAGACCCAAGAATTAAAACTTATTAGACTCTTTTAATGGATTATTTTTAATGTTAATCTCAATTTTTATTATTCTCCTCTCATCTAACACATCCTGACCTCAGTTTCCTCTCTCTCCACTCCTCCCAGGTCCTCCACCCTTTCCCTACTATCCTATTATTTGATTGATCTTCTAAGATACTAGAAACTTTGTGGCTTGTCTGAAATGGTCTATCTTGATTTAAATATTAACTTCAGAGAAGACCATGTAGTCTCTTAGGCAAAATTACATTATTGTCTATGCATGGTGGCTTACACCTTTATTCTCAGCACTCAGGAGGCAGAGGCAGGTGGATTTCTGTGAATTAGAGACCCGTACATCAAGTTTCAGGCCAGCCAGGGCTACACAAGACCCTGTCTCAAATCAATGAAGTGAACCGAATGAATAAATAAAATTCCATTACTCTTCTGCACAATTCTCAACATTATCTTTAAAATCTGCTGGGCAGGGTGTCACATGCAACTTTCATCCCAACACTCTAGAAACAGAGGCTGGTGGTTCTCTTGAATTTGAGGCCAACCCAGTCTATACAGCCGGTATCAAGCCAACAAGCTCTGCATAGTGAAACAAAACAACAGAAACAGAGAAGCACAACCTAAGGGTATATTAAAGCACACTGAAAAGGTTGCTTGATAACGAGTCAACATGGCTAACACTAGGTACCTCCTTGCCACCAGAACCTTCCCTTGGGACACAAATGCTCTGCTCCCGTGGAAAATGACCTTGGTACTCTACCCTCCAATTTTCCTGATCGCCTGTGCTTCACTGCAAACTTAAGAGCAGCCTTCTGTTCGACTCCTCTGCCAGATGCTCTCTTAAAGGGCAACATTTTTACACCTCCCTTAGATGTGCTCCTTTCTCTACAACATCATGTCAAGTTTTCACCTGACTTTCTAGATTTTTCTTGCTTTCTCTACTAATTGCTCTTCAACCTCAATTTCTCTTTCTTCTTTCTTTCTTTCTTTCTTTCTTTCTTTCTTTCTTTCTTTCTTTCTTTTTTTCTTTCTCTCTCTCTCTCTCTCTCTCTCTCTCTCTCTCTCTCTCTCTCTTTCTTTCTTTCTTTCTTTCTAGACAGGGTCTCTCTATTATGTAGATCTCTGGAATTCAGAGATCTACCTGCCTTCTGCCTCCTGGGTACTGGTATTAAAGGTGTGTGCCACCAATCTGGCCTTCCTCAATTTCTTTTATTGGATTTTTTTCTTTTACTGTTACTCCCCATGGTTTAATTTTCAATCATTTTCTCAATTTACATTCTCATGGCAACCAATCATTTCAACAGTATCAAATTTCTGCCAGTACACAAACATTCTCAGATGTCTTTAACTTACACCTCTTTTATAGCCCCAAAC
>CABHPH010094389.1:31720-75523 GCA_902168325.1 Peromyscus nudipes
CAGGGTTTCTCTGTGTAGCTTTGCGCCTTTCCTGGAACTCACTTGGTAGTCCAGGCTGGCCTCGAACTCACAGAGATCCACCTGCCTCTGCCTCCCGAGTGCTGGGATTAAAGGCGTGCGCCACCACCGCCCGGCCCCAAGCCCCTTTCAAATAGCTGCTATAATAATATCTAACTCAAAATCATTTTTAAAAACTTAGGTCATGGACCAGTGTGACGGCTCAGCAGATAAAGGTGCTTGCTACCAAGCCTGCTGACCTGCGTTGAAGTCCTGGAATCCACAAGGTAGAAGGAGATAACCAAGTCCTACAAACTGTCCTTGTACTACATGTATGCCACAGTACATGCATGACACACCCACAAAATAAATAATATAATAAAATTATTAAAAATGGAAGGTCAGGTGTACAAGTATATGCCTGTATCCCAGTACTTGAAATTCAGAAGCAGCAGATCTCTATGAGTCCAAGACTAGCTTGGTCTACACATAGAGAGTTCTAGGCCAGCCAGAACTAAGACCCTGTTTCTCAAAAACCAAACCAAAGCAAAACAAAAGAAAAAACAACAATCAAGAGTAAGTCGGGCGGTGGTGGCGCACGCCTTGAATCCCAGCACTCGGGAGGCAGAGGCAGGAGGATCTGTGAGTTCGAGGCCAGCCTGATCTACAAAACAAGATCCAGGACAGGTGCAAAGCTACACAGAGAAACCCTGTCTCGAAAAACCAAAAAAAAAAAAAAGAGTAAGTCAAAGGATGCAAAGTTGCAAAGATATAGGGTAGACATAGAAACTCTTTCCCACTATTGGTGAGACACTAAAACAAAAAAGTATAACTGTGTATGTAGGAATTTGGTCACATCTAGCAAAGTTTAAAGTGCACACACCACACAACATAGCACTCCTACTTTGAACACAATGCACACTGCAACAGGGATTGCCAAGTTTGGAAGGCACAAAATTACCTCTTAGGAATGCTGATCCTACCCCCAAGCTTCTGATTCAGCAGTTTGGGATGGGCCCAAGAGTGTATTTCTAGCAAGGTCCCAAGTAATCCTGTTGAACTAGTCCTGGAACCACTGCCCTAGAGAAAGTCTGCACTTATGGACAAGACAGGGACTGGAGAGTCAATGTGACATTGTAACATTGTAACAGTGAAAAGCTAGAAGCACACTAAAACCCTTTAGTAAGGAACAGGTAAGTAAACTGGGTTATTTCCATATAATGGAAAATGAGCTTTAGGGTTTAAAATAGTAACTAGATCTGTAACACCGTGGTCCTCAAACACAATGAATGCCAATAAAAAGAAGTTGTTTTTGGAAGATAAGTGCAGAACATTACTTCTACAAATATAAGTACTGGTACAGATAAAAGCATACTGTAGAAACAAAACAAGAGTAACAAAAACATGGCAAGTTGTTACCAGTTTCACAGGGAAATGAGATTTGAAAAGAATAGAAGACACTAACTTTGTCTCATGTTTTTGTTCTCAAAGATTTATTTTTATTTTATGTATCTATGTATTTTGCCTGTATATGTATACACATATGCACACACATATGTGCCTAAAGCCCAAGGCCTGAAAAGGACAGCAGATCCCTTGGAACTGGAGTTACAACAGTTACGAGTTACTATGTAGGTGCTGGGAACTGAACCCCGGTCCTCTGGAGGAGCAGCCAGTGCTACTAACCACTGAACCATCTCTCCAGGCCCTCTGATATCTGCTTTAAAATAAGGGTGATAGGAAGCAAATAAAACAATACAAATCTGTTAGAGATAACAAGTGCTTGAGTATCCACTATTCTTTGAACTGTCTGGCTTAAATAATTTTTAAAGTGATGATGATGATAGTATGTGTGTTTATTACTTGTGTTCGTGCATGTACGTGCAAAGCATGTGTGAGCACATCCCATGGTATGCATGTGCAGTTAGAGGACAACTCTTTAGAGTCAGTTTTCTCTTCTTCCCTTTACATGGATTTCAGGATGAACTCAGATAGTCAGGCTTGCAGAGCTATCTCACCAATATGGTGTTGTCTGTCCTCTTTGCCTGGCTACTTGGAAGCTCTAAGACAAACTTTTTGACTCATCTCCTAAAATGACAGGTTTACATTCCTGTTCTACAATCTTCGTTTTATATGTAATCACACATTCTACTCTAAATTAGTTTTAAGTTCATTAATTTTCTTTGCCTCTTTGCTATAATTCTCTGAGCTATTATAGTGTGTGTGTGTGTGTGTGTTCTATTGTTTCCCCCTGAAACTAGAGCTCACAGATTCAGCGAGGCTAGTTGTCTAGTATCTCTAAGCTCCAGGGATCCTCCGGGATCTCTGCCTTCCCAGTGCTGGGATTACAGACATGTGCCACCATGCATGGCTTTTCATGAGTGCTGGGGATCAGAACTCAGGCCTTCATGTTTACATAGCATGTTTATTGCCTGAGCTGTTTCCCAAGTATTTTTTCAGTTTGCCTCAAATCCTGAGTAGAGGATGATATAAATGAACAACAGCAAAATCATTTAGTAGTAACTAACCTCACAAACATTTGCTTAAATAGCATTGGTAGGAATAGTAAGATATATCTGTACTTATACAGAATAAAAATACTTATAAATGTAATTAAATGTTCCATTGGTCATAACACTGTCCTAGAAGCATTTATAACTACAGCATCATCTACCATCACAGACAAAGTTAGCTGTCTTACATACATGGCATGCTGTTTCAAACCACTGCATTCACCAGTTTGTGCAAGTCATGAGACCCAGTCTCATAGGCGTGTTCGTCTAGTAACAAGTTAATATACCTTAGGCAGTTTTACAAATCCCAGTTATCATTGCTGCCTAGAATGAAGTTGCAGATTTCCTACTTTTGGGCAGCGCAGCAATGAAGATGTGAATTTTAACGTGAGTTAAGAGCATAAACCTGGCTCATGAAACGTGTTGGAAGCTACACTCCACACTGAGTCATCACAAAGTACTGAGCTGAGCTTATTTTGAAGTTCTTCTTTTTTTAAAAAAAAAAAAAAAACCTTCAAATTCACCTAACAAATAACAATTAACAGGGCTGGGAATATAGCTGAGTGGTAGAGCACTCACTTAGCCCCGGTTCAATATCCATTACTTCAACTACTACAAATTTTAAAAATCTAGGAAAAAGATACATATTTTTTCCAATGACATTCTGTTAATTCCTTAGTTTCTTTCCACTGAGTATTACTCCATTATGACCAGGAATAAAGAAATACTATTTTATTGGAATTGGGCAAGTGTGTGCTTGAGTAGTTACTGTAATCTAGCAGTAATGATGTTTTTGTTTATTATAACAAAGTGATTTTATTTAAATAATTAAAATGAAAATGTCTTTAAAAAGAAATACTAATTTGGTCTTGGCCACTTTTCTCCTTTTTCTTTTCTTTCTTTTTTTTTCTTTTGACTTGTTTTATAACCAAGTCTTTCTTTGATCTAATTTTTTTTTAAATGCCCAACCCAGCACCTAAGAGAACAGGAGACTCAATCTCAGCTCTGAGAAGCTCTAACCAGACAACCTGCTGGGAGGGAAATTGACTGGGATGGCAGAAGTCTAATTAATTTCACTCATAGTGGGCACCATGGGCAAAGTGTTCATCGGCAAAGGAACCTGGTGCTGCATGAACTCTTCAGCACTTCATGCCAACCACTGCAGAGGCTCAGCAAAAACAATCTTGGGAAAGAAGAGATCTATTTGAAGGTCATAGTTAGAGAATGTTCGAAAGAGACAACCAGAGCCAAAACACTGTTCACAGCTCAAACAAGTTAAGACATGACCATCCAAGTTCTCTAAGGAGAAAATGATTTCCCCAAGCTTATCAACTCTAGCGCACTGACAACTCTAGTTGAGGATGTCTTTATGTGCCACCATTTATTTTCCTGCTGACTCTGTAAAATACTGACCTGTAAGGAAAGACCTTCCTGGATTATACAGAAAAAAATGTACTTCAGCATATTCCTTTCAACTCTAATACTGGAGGCAGTGTTACTAGCTAATGGCCGTCTCTCATGGGATGCTTCCTAGCAGTACTATAAGTACTAACCATCTTTTCACAGGGGATTAAGTCAATAAATATATTACATACAATTTCTAACTAGAAGGTTAAACTGTGGAAGGTAAAATGTAGGCAAAAGAGAAACAGCAGAAATAATGCTTTGAACTGAATCTACACAGTTCACTTTTCAACTGAACCACCTCTTCCTGCCTTCTTACAACTTGTAAAAATACCCGGTTGCCTGCAGAAGGTTTTAAAGTTTTATTAGTTTTTAAAGTTTATAAAGTTATTACTTAAACATAATTTACATCTGTTCTTTGTATCTATTCCTTTATCACCTAACATAGTGCCTAGAAAAGTAAACATACTTTGATTAAAATACTTATCTAGTTATATTAAGTTAGCTAACTTTTCTGATTTTTGTTGTTCCTTTTTGACAGATCTCTAAAACAAGCTTTCTAACAACGTTGAGTACATCAGCTGTGCAATGCAATGACAATCAGTAATTTGCTCTTTTGAATAAAAAACAAACACAGGTCCAAACTCCTAGCCATAACATCAAATCCCAGATCTAGTAAAAATGAGGGTTTGGGCCAGTATGAAGTGTATCTTCCTTTTATAAAGGAAGAAAGATTGACTGTAATTTCTTCATTTTGGAAACACGTATCAAGTGGGCTAATTAATTTGGGTTAGCCAATAATTAATTGGCTTCTTATATAATCAGAATTATTTCAACATACAGACAGATTCTATTAGTAACAACAGAAAAGTTTATGTGTGGTATTCACTGAGCTAAGCTAGAATATACTAAAAAAAGTATAAAACAGACAGCTTGTACAGCTATTTTGTTTAATCTTTCACGAGCATTCCTTCATCATTAACCTAATCTACTCATCCAGAGAATTAAAAAATAAACCAATGCACACAGACATATATCTCATACATGATGCATACATGCTGAGTTAACTTTATATCCATCAGTTTTAAAATGATAGAAATAAGATCATGAAGATACTAAGTTGAACCATGAAACTTGTTTTGTATGTCAAAATAGGTGCTTATTGGCCACTGCATGTGACACCACATGATACCCAGCACAAATGAGCTAACAATGTAGCATGAGCTAGGAACAGATCTTTCAACCAGAGAGCAGTTAAGAACTTTCTTTAAAAGCCTATCTCTACCTTCTTCGCTTTAAAGACTTGTTCAGTTTCTAAAGAAAACTCCCAATGTCATACCTATTTTAAACCTGAGAGATGTTAACATTCCCCAAAATATAAGTTGACAAAACCACTGTTGATTTTAAACATACACACCGAAAACATATAGAAGATTTGGGTATATTCGTTTTCAAAAGGCTAATGTGACCTAAAAGCAGTTTCTGTTTCTTCTGTTAGTATGTTCAAGCATATTCAGCCCAGGAGGTAATAGTTTCTCATTACCTTAGAGACAGCTATTACAGGTCATATTGACATCTTTTGTTGCAATATCTGAATGAGATTTTAATATTTGTTATAAGTAAATCCTTTGTACTTTGGTCTAACCTAATGAAATATTAAATACACTGGGCTTTTTTTTTTTCCAGTGTAGAGACACTTCTTAATGAAAATAAGAACACTGAAGAGAGATCTAAATCAGCAAAGGAAAGGTTGGGGTTTCTTGCACGTCCAGTTCATGTTCTGTACGATCTTACAAGACTACTGTTTTTGTTTGTTTGTTTTCATTATTAAAAAATCCTATGTACCTATACAAGGACTTTGCAATATTAAGTAGATCTAGAGATAAAAAGAAGCAACTACTTCCAGTGTGGCCATGGCAGCCAATGCAACCACGGATTGCTGCAGTTCCTGCTGCTAGGGCTTGTGGACAAGTGTATAGGATCAACAGTTCACACTGTGATGAAGAATGATAAAGAAACTGTTGGTACACTTCTAGGTTTTGATGACTTTGTCAATATGGTGCTGGAAGATGTCAGTCTGAAATTACACCAGAAGGAAGAAGATCTAAACTAGATCAGATTTTACTAATGGAAATAATGTAACAATGCTGGTTCTTGGAGAAGAAGGGCCTAAAGAATAAGTGGACTTCCTTGACTTATGCTAGATTCTGGCTTTTCAAAACAAGCATGAAGACCTGAGTTCAAATCTCCAACACCCTCATAAAAAGCTAAGTGTGGCAACACACATGCATAATCTCAGTGCTGGGAAGGCAGAGACAAGGAGATCCCTGGAGCCTATTGGCTTGATAGTCTTGCCAAGTTGGTGAGCTCCAGGTTCAGTAAAAGATTCTGTCTCAAAAAAATAAGGTGGAGGACAATGGAGAAAGAAATCTGAGGCCTATACATATAAACAGACAGACAGACAGACAGATGAACAGACAGGCATACATACATACATACACACACACACACACACACACACACACACACACACACACACACACACACACCCTTAATAATAAATTTTTAATCCAAATGAGACAAGACACAAATTCTTCAGTGGTTTATGCTGTTCTGCGTAAAATCAGCATTCTTGTCCTGGCCTGACTACCATGGCCTCTCTGTCTCATAATAATGCCTCCATTTCTTTTCAACCAATATGCTTTATTTAGTCTTTACTTCTGTTGGCACAAATCACTACTTAGCACATAGACTTTTTCTTCATCCTGGGGAGCTTTCTCTCCTCACTTTCCCCTACTATGGGGGCAGGCGCTAAGATAGCGCCTCACTCTGTAGCCCAGGCTGGCCTTCATCTCACTGTACTCTTCCTGTCATAGTCTCCCAAGTGCTAGGAGTAGAGGCATGAGGCACAGTACCTGGCTCCATCATGTCTTTCTAGTTGAGTCCCTCCTGTCATTTAGGTATCCTATAAAATGTAGTAGCCTAAGAGAGCTCTTCCCTGACCACCTAATCTGGGGCAGTCCTCACTTCTAAACCTGTTTCTTTCACATTACCTCATTTTTTTTTTTATTGTCACTAACTGAAGTTATCTTGCTTCTATTTCCAAACCTATCTAGTCTCCCCACTAGAATTTATGTTCAATAAGAAAATAGCATCTCCCTGTGTCTCCAGTGGTAATACAACAGACATTCAATAAATATTTGTTCCATGATCCTGTTGTTGAGTAGCTAGATTCTTTGGGATCTATTTTCCCTAAGTGTGTCCTATTTACTGAGTTAAACTTCATCAACTACTGAGTAAATGTATATATACAAAATCTGGCATACATTTTTTGTATGTATATGCATGTGTGGTATGCATCCATGTGTATATGTACATTCACACATGTGGGTGGGTGCATGTGTGTGTGTGTGTATGTGAACCTGCTCTTACGTGTGCATGTGTGAAGGCCAAACACTGATGTTAACATCACTCTCCCTTTTATTTAGCAGGGTCTCTCACTGAATCCAGAAGCTTGCCAATTCTGACTAGTATAATGAGCCAGCTTGCCCCAGGATCCCATTTCTGTCTGCTGGGATTACAGGTGGCTACTACCTGCCTGGCTTTATATGGGTTCTGGAAATTTATGGTCCTCACACTTGCTTGGCAAGCACTTTATCCAGCCCACCTAATCCCTCAAGCATATCTTTAAAAAAAAAAAAATCATTCATTTTACTCATAAAAGATTTATTAAGTCCGGGCGGCGGCGGCGGCGGTGGTGGCGGTGGTGCATGCCTTTAATCCCAGCACTTGGGAGACAGAGCCAGGCTGATCTCTGTGAGTTCAAGGCCAGCCTGGTCTACAGAGCAAGATCCAGGACAGGCACCAAAACTACACAGAGAAACCCTGTCTCAAAAAATGGAAAAAGATTTATTAAGTACATGTAGCATGAGTCTTAAAAGTTCTTATTAATAAAATCAAACCTGAGGCCAGTTATTGGGGTGAACACTGGAAGGTCAGAGAGACAGAATAAGCCACAGCTACCTCACCTCGCCGGATCCTCAGCTGGTCTTGTTTCCTCAGACTGGAGGCCTCTGAGTCCTCACCCAGAATGGGTCTCAGCTGAATTGTGCTGCTAGAAGCCTGAAAGCTTAACCAGGCCAAAATGTCTCTAGTTTCTGGTCCTCACGCCTTATATACCTTTCTGCTTTCTACCACCACTCCCTGGGATTAAAGGATCGCTTTCTGGGATTAAAGGCGTGTGTCACCATGCCTGGCCGTTTCCAATGTGGCCATGAACTCACAGAGATCCAGAGGGATTTCTGTCTCTGGAACGCTAGGATTAAAAGGCGTGTGCTACCACTGCCTAACCTCTGTTTAATATTGTGGCTGTTCTGTCTCTGACCCCAGATAAGTTTATTAAGGTACACAATATTTTGGGGAACACAATACCACCACAAAGTACATCTTAAAACTATAGTGAAAATTCTTTTTTTTTTTTTTTTTTTCTTAAATCTCAGAAAAGAGGAGGAAAGGGAATCTGCAGGGATATGGGAGAATCCCTGAATCTACAAGACAATACTGAGAGACGCACACTTCCCAGAACAATTGCTCTTATAGAAAGTACCATTAGCAGGTGCACACCTTAAATCCCAGCACTCAGGAGGCAGAGGCAGGTGGATCTCTGTGAGTTTGAGAGCAGCTTGGTTCACACAGTGACTTCCAGGATAGTCAGGACTACATAAAGAGACCCCCACTGCGCTCCCCCCTTTCTCTCTGACACACACACACTCTGACACACACAGACACACACAGATACACACACACACACACACACACACCCAAAAAAAAAAAAAAGTAACTGTCAGGAAACCAGTCTAAATTTCTAAGTTATTTCAAGTTAAATTCTATATAATAAAATTCCAATAAAATAATCAAATTGAGGCAGATAGTTAACATTTACTTAGATTCCATCTATAATTTTCCTGTTTGACACAGCCTGATTACCTTAAAACGGACATATAGAAACAAAGATAATTAGACATGAACACACATCTATGTCTAGACACTTAACTAAGTTTTTCTAAACATTGTTTTTCAAACTATTGTATACATGGGAAACTCTGAAACAAAGATAGCATTTAGTGTGTAAGATTTCCCCAGGCTACAGACATTTCTTAGGCAAGTACCGA
This sequence comes from Peromyscus nudipes, assembly GCA_902168325.1. Classification (NCBI taxonomy): domain Eukaryota; kingdom Metazoa; phylum Chordata; class Mammalia; order Rodentia; family Cricetidae; genus Peromyscus; species Peromyscus nudipes. The sequence goes on from CABHPH010094389.1 coordinate 40,806, forward strand.
TTCTGAGAGGACTATGAGGACTCCTTCCTTCCTCTCCAGTACCATAAGCTAGAGTTTCAGAGAAACAGACTGACAGGGCTCACACATACAAAGTTAAACTGGCAATGAACAAGAAAGGGTATTGAGTCTTTCCCCAAATGCAATAGGTTAACAGTAGAATGTTCCCACTCATTCCCAAGCTTCAGGGTATGCTGGGAGTTTACAGCCTTACTGCCCTCTTTAGAAGGCAGTAGGTTATAAATAACCACAAACTGTCCTTGTCCCTAAGGAGATCTAGCAGCCAGCTCAAAGGTTAAAATATGGAACAATTTTCACTTCAGATACAACTTTTCCAGACAGCAAAAAATAAAAAAATAAAAATGCAAAAAAATTTTATTGCCAATTTAAGGGTCTGGAAGTAATTTCCTTCCCCTAGAATCTACCCACCACTTTAAGAGTTACTGGTACAGACACACTGGCATCATCCTCTACCCTCAAAATAACACTGGGCTAAGGCAATGCATCTATGCTCCAAACTCAGAAGCTTGCTCTGGAAAGGAGATTCCATTCAACTACTTTGTAGGACTGAAAAACTCCAGATATTAGAAAGACTTTTGGAGTTCCATTTTGCTTTTTTATTTAGGCAAAAATAGCTATGAAACAAAATACATGCAAATAGCAGCATATGAGGAAAAAAATTCCACCTTCACTTGGATGGGGGAATCCAGAAAAATAAAACATGTCCAAAACAAACATAGGTTTCACAAGGCTTGGGCTAAAACCAGCAGGTGATATGCTGCTTTGTTAATTACAGAACCCCTGCTGGGGAGCAAGGCTCTACCAGCTGCTTAAAACAAAAAAACAAAAAAACCACACTTGGGACTCATCAGAATAAGCTCTCCACACATAGTTTCAAATCCATTACTTGGGAGATGTCTAAAATGGAGCAACACAAATTCAAATCAAAAAACAAACTTGCTTATAAAGGGGCTGTTTCACTTCAGAGTGGACTTTTTTTTATGTCTCCATTTTCATAAATTAAAATCATGTGTTACTTCTAATGAACGATGGCAAAAACCTTCCAAGACCACAATGAGCAAGCTTGGTAAAAGTAAAGATTTTAACATCTCCCACATGTCCAGGATTTCTCTGCTGGAAAATAATCAACAAAATTTTTAAGAGGAGAAAGTAAAAAGCAGACTCTAGTATTAGTTAATACTCCCAAAGCTCACCACATGTATGCCCCCACACACAAGATGTGAGGAAAAACATAGATTACTGTATAAAGTTTTTATAGGCGTAGTTGAAGGAAGAAAGGAAAGATCATAATTTCAAGTCTAAACAAGTTTAGGGGTTCTGGTATTTCTAACAAAACTTTCCTATTTATTTATTTATTGTGTATGGAGGTGCATGAATACCATGGCTCCTGTATGAAGGCAAAGGGCGAATTGTGGGAGTTGGTTCTCTCCTTCTACCATGTGGTTCCCAGGGATCCAACTCAGGCCATCAGGCTTGGGGACAAGTACCTTTGCCCACTGAGCCATCTTGCTAGCTGACCTAAAACTTCATACACAAGTAAACAAGCTAAAGAGATGTCTCAGCAATTAAGAGCCATATTGCTCTTACAGAAGACCCAAGTCTGGTTCCCAGCACCCATCTCAGGTGCCTCATAACACCTACACATAGTTAAGAATACTTTTTAAAAAATCTTTAAACCATAACAGATGAAAGGTTAACTCTAATATTATGCATGTGCGTCCAGCATGCAAGGAATTTAAAAACTGAAATCATCTCATTTAACAAAGAGAGCTGCCTATAACCCATAGTATCCGCTGGCCTTATAAGAAAAAATCATTTAAATATTTATTGCTAATAAAATTTGGCCAGATAAGAGGCCCAAGGAATGAACATAAAAGAAAAGAGTCAGAATCAGTATTGGGATATAGAGTGAGGAGTAAATTCATTAACTTGGAAACAGAAAAGCCTCACCTGCTACGGGGCGTTTACCATACTACAAAAGCAACCCATTATGTTCCCCATTAACCACTACAACCTATTAGGGAACTCAATTTTCCTCAGAAATATGTTTTGAAAGGGAAAGCCCAACCCCCTCCAACTAAGATAAGCAAGTACTCTACCACAGAGCTACCTTCCCAGCCTCTGTGTGTGAGTGTGGGGGGGGGGGATGGGGGGGAGGGGGCAGAAAGCAGGGGGAAGAGAGAGAGGGAGAGGGAGAGAGAGAAGGAGATGCCTCTTTGGGTAGTGTTGCCAGACTGGAAACACTTGGAAGTAGACAAGGAGAGTCTTGGGAGCTAAATGGGCAGCCAGTCTAGCTAGGCAATGAGCTATGTTAAGGATCTAAATAAACTCAACAGAACAAAGGAAAACCAGAAAGTTCTCAGTCTCCAGTGTGCATTCCAAATTCTTGAATCAAGGGGAAAGTAAAAACACATAGGCAGACAAAACAGGAAAGTTGAACAAGATGTCTATCTTAAGAGAATGAATGTCCTTAGTTCCTGATGGCCTTTGTCTGAAAAGATTAAAATGCAGTAACGCCCATTTTGCCCAGTAAGACTCTGTAAAAGTATACATAGAGGCTTGAGGCATTAATCAGAGCCCAGAGTAAACACCTGAAGACAGCCATTTTGGTAGCAAGATTTTAAGTCAACATTAAAGAACTAAGTTCTAAGGTACAATACAAAAAGGTTAAGATGCTCAAAATTCAAACTCCTTTTACAGACCAAAAAAGCCACACTGCTTACGGCTTTTTGCTTTATAAACTGTAATCTTAATCCTCTAAGGAGCTCTTCTTACTCTACTGTTTCCATATCATGTATTAGCAACCCTTGATTAAAAATTTAAACCCAGCTGGGACTGCTGGTATACACCTATAATCCTAGCATTTGAGAGGATGATGATTTTTTTTTTTAAAGATTTATTTATTTATTATGTATACAGCATGTATGACTGCAGGCCAGAAGAGGGCACCAGATCTCATTACAGATGGTTGTGAGCCACCATGTGGTTGCTGGGAATTGAACTCAGGACCTCTGGAAGAACAGTCAGTGCTCTTAACCTCTGGGCCATCTCTCCAGCCCCGAGGATGACGATTTTGAGGCCAGTTTGTGCTATACAGCGTCATTAAGTCTCAAAAAAAAAATTTAAATCCAAACACAACTGCTTCCCCCATTAGTATGTATAACTTTTTCCTAGTATATATTAGTCAGCAGAAAAGATATGATTAAAAGGTTCTAGTTTATTCCCAGCAGGGATATTTAGAATTAAACCTTTATTAGAGTCACTTTCAAAATGTTTCTTTGGATTGGGCTGGGGAGATAGCTCAGTTGGTAAAACATTTAACTTGTAAGAACAAGGGCCTGAGTTCAATCCCCAGAATCCACATAAAGCTAGGCATGGTGGCACTCACTTGTAAACCCAGCATTACTGGCAGGTAGAGATAGGGGGATCCCTGGGACTCACTGGCTAGCCAGCCTATCATAACTGGTAACTCGAGGCCAATAAGATACCCTTGTCTTAAAGGAGGTGGATACTGTTGCTGAAGATGACAGACTACCCTCTCGCCCCCACATGCACACGCATACAAGTACATACACATTAAAAAGAAAATCAAACATGTTTTCTTTATATGACTTTACCTTCCATATGCACTAAAATCAAACAGTAAACTGCACTAAAGATGTGCATTTTTCAAGCTCAATAAATATTTCTGTCTATCTCATTCTGCTTTACCCCTCCATGATTAAACTGTATAAATAAAACTACATAAAACTCACCAAGTCAAGTCAGTAGGTAAACTCTAATTTGTCTTGTCTAGCAGGAAATCTCTGTTGGAAATAGAGATGATGAGTCAGCTTAACTAGATTCTGAGTCTCATACACATCTTACTTTGGCTGTTCTTTAAAGGGAAAACTTCACAAAAATCACGTGATACATTTGCAATGAAATGACTGATAAAAGGACTTACTAGACAAAATTACTATTCTAATACTCTAGTCTGAACGATCTACTTTTTATTCAGCTCTCAAAAAGGGTATACTTGAAAGTCAGAAAACCAGCTGGTTCTAACACTCTTGCTTATAAGCAAAAATGAAATATCACTTGCCCCATGTCAATATTGTTCAGAAAAACTTACTACAAAGTATAACATATGCCTTTACTAAAGGTGCTGTCTGGCTAAATTACACCAAAGCAAGACACATTTAAACAAAGTCATTTATCACATGGTTTTAGGAAATAGCAGGAAGGTATCCACAAAAGACCAAGTTATTAATACTGATTATACACGGGAGAGAAAGGGTTTGTGTTGAAGATCGGGGAGATTATCTTGGTTGCTGTCTGCAGCACAACCGCTTTAATAATCTATCATATATCCTGCAAAGGGAATTGGGCTTGTAGGAACAGGACCTAGGCAAAAATAGGTAGAACTGATCCTATTTTCCTTTAATGTGGGAAAATGAGGCACTGTGGAAATCATTGGTTAGCCTTCAAAGTCTCTCAAATGTGTGTATATGAACTTTAATACACTGACTGAAATTAATTTTCCTTACACTGTAACAGATTTTGGTAAAACCAAATGTGGTTACTATTAGTAACAGAAAGAACCCCCTAAACAGGATGTTACCACAGGACACCTTTAATCAGAGACCATAAAATAAAACTTAGAAAAATCTCACAAGTTATATCAAGGAGCAGCAGTCATACCAACAAATATTTGGTAAGCATAGCCAAATGGACACAGTTCTGGACACCCTAACGGCAGGAAGAGAATGCCTTCAAGTACTAACTTCCAGCCAGTAGATAGCCTACTTTTTCAAATGAAAAGTCTCTGAATATGCATGATTTTTTTTTTTTAAAAGACAGGGTCTCACTATGTAGCTCTGGTTGTCCTGAAACTCACAATGTAGAACAGGCTGGCCTTGAACTTACAGAAATCCATCTGCCTCTGTCTCCTGAGTGCTGAGATTAAAGGCATGAGCCACCACACTCAGCTTATATGTGTGATTCTTGAAGCAGAAACCTTTAGTCCTTTCCTCACTTTTTCTTAAGTTTCTGGGTTTTGTCTTGAATTAATTTCCCAGAATTAACATTTTTAGGCCCCATACACTGAAAAGGTTAAAGTAACACTTCAGTGTATAGATACCTCTACTATTTAGTAGTGAACAAAAGGTCTCCCCCACAGAACACACCTTTGACTTTTCTTTTTTTAAAAGATAATTCAGGATTGAGAACTTGGTCATAAAACAGGTTCACCCAAGAATAAATACTTACAGACCAATATCCTATCATATTACTTAAAATTTAATTTTGAAACGTAAGACCTGTATTTCAGAAGTTTCTTCTATTGATATAAGGGTTGAAATGTAATGCGTGTGACTATTCTCTAGGAGCCACCACTTAACACTCCAATTATATGAGAAGGAAGCTTCTGAAAGAGCAAAATCAGGACAGACGTATTTTCTTTGCTTTGTGGAATGTCAGAGTGGTCAAGGGAACTTCAAGTCACCCCATCTCACTCTGAGTAAAAGCCACAGTCTATACAATGGGCCAGGGCCCGCACAAGTGGTACTCTGTTAGTTGTCTAGCCTCATCTCCAGCTCCAGCTTCTAAGCTCGCAATGTTCCAGCTGTACCACTTTTCTTTGTTGTAGTTCCTCACAGCACAGGCTCATTCCTGTCTCGGGGCTTTGTACTTGCAGTGTGCTGTCTTGGTAATGTTCTCCAGGCCCTGAGAGATGATTGGGGCACACGCCCTGCCATTGCTGATTCCTTAATTGTCACCATCTCTGTGAGAGCTTTCCCTGACACCCTTAAAATGCAACTCATTCTCCCTGGCACAGTCTTATTCCTGCCTCATTATTTTTTCTATACTAGATAAAGTCATCTAGCATACTATATTTTTTACAATCTGTTTCCTCTAACTGAAAAATAAGCTGTTCAAAGGTAGATTTATGTGTTTGTTGCTATACCTAGACAGTGTCTGGCACCTGGAAGGCAAGAAACAAACCTATTTAATAAATGACTGAATTCAACTTTCCTTCTGAACTTGCATCCTTTGGCGATTTCACAGTAATTCTATACATTCCTATGGGGGCACATGTCTGTCATCAAGCACTCGGAAAGACAAGGCTTGAGGATAAGTTTGAGGTCGGTAAGAGTGACAGACTAACTAAAGCTCTAGTCCATCTTGGAATCCATAAGGATACCCTTCCTCAAAACAAACAAAAAAATTACCTCTCTATAAATTAGCAATTTTTTTTTTTGCAATTTTTTGTTTTATTTTTCAAGACAGGGTTTCTCTGTGTAGCTCTGACTGTCCTGTAACTCACTCTGTAGACCAGGCTGGCCTTGAATTCAGAGATCTGCCTGCCTCTACCTCCTGAGTGCTGGGATTAAAGATGTGTGCCATGACATCTGGCCTTAAGGATTTATTTATTTTATGTAATGGATGTTTTATCTGCATGTATGTCTGCACACCGAAAGAGAACATTGGATCCCATTGGACTACAGTTATAGATGGTTTTAAGTTTCCATGTGGTTGCTAGGAAATAGAACCCAGGACCTCTGTAAGAACAGTCAGTGTTCTTAACTACTGAATCATCTCTCCAGCCTCTTAAAATTATCATTTTTTTACATGAAAAAGGTTTAGGCTTATGCTTTTAATATTAACAGATGATAGATGCCCAAAAAGTTAATAAAAGTATATTTTCCCCCAACAAAGCAAAATACCTGTTTTCAATGATAACATCCTTGGGGGCAAAAAGAGTTAAGAACTCCTGTATTATGGGAACTAGCTGACAATGCACAACAGAAGTTTGTAAAAACTGAGCATGTTTTATTTATACTATAAGGTAAAATATTTAAAAAAATAAACATGTAAACAAAAGAATTATAAGAAAAATGTACGGGCCTCCAGTGGTGGTGCACTCCTTTGATCCCAGCACTTGGGAGGCAGAGGCAGATGGGTGGACTTCTGAACTTATGGCCAGTCTGGTTTACATAGAGTTCCAGGCAGGCCAGGGCTACATAGTGACACTGTCTCAAAAAGCCAAAAAAGAAAAGAAAGAACAGTTCCTTAAATACTATATTTTTAAAGATTTATTTTTACTTTATATGCATGAAGGGTTTTGCTTACATGTATATATGTAAGTATACGTATGCTGTGCTTGCCAGAGGCCAGAAGAGAGCACTGAATTGTCTGGGTCTGGAGTTAACAGACAATTATGAGCCACTATTTGGAGGCTGGGAACTGAAATCCAGGTCTTCTGCAAAGGCAATTTCTCCAGCACCAAGAAGAAATACCTCCCCACTTTTGCATTTATTGGTGTGTATTTTATTGTGTGAGCATGCACATGACAGTGGATGTGTGGAGAGAGGACTACTGCAGGAACAGGTTCTCTCCTTCCACCATGTGGGTCCCAGGGAACAAACTCAGGTCTTCAGGCTTAGCAGCATGCACCTCTGCCATCCACTGAGCCATCTTATTGGTCCTTAAGAAGAAAATTCTTTGTATTATTTTGATTGCCACAGAATAATAGATGCTGTTATGTACCCAGATGAAACAGACCAAGAGGATGACTATATTTTTTTTTTTTTTTTTTTTTATTTGGTTTTTCGAGACAGGGTTTCTCTGTGTAGCTTTGCGCCTTTCCTGGAACTCACTTGGTAGCCCAGGCTGGCCTCGAACTCACAGAGATCCGCCTGGCTCTGCCTCCCGAGTGCTGGGATTAAAGGCGTGCGCCACCACCACCCGGCGAGGATGACTATAATTTAAAAAACATATTTTTTTTTACTAAAAAGATTCATGGCAATTTCTAGAAGAGAAAGAAAACTCCATAGTGTTAGTGTTCTTTGTTTGTTTTTGTTTTTCAAGACAGGGTTTCTCTATGTAGCCCTGTCTGTCCTGGAACTTTCTCTGTAGACTGCTGGCCTTGAACTCACAGAGATCTGTCTGCCTCTGCCTCCTGAGTGCTGGGATTAAAGGCGTGCGCCACCACTCAGCTAGTGTTAGTGATCTAAAGAAAGATTTAAGATAAGACACGTCTTAGGGCTGTAAGACAGCTAAGTGGTCAAAAGCAAGTAGTGTTCTTGCAGAGAATTCATTTTTTTTCCAGTACCCACATTAGGCAGCTCTACCCACAGACATATCTACATTTAAGCAACCGAACAAACAAACATATCTTTGCATCATAAAGTATAAAATGTGGAGTTAATTTGACAAAGAATAGGTTATCAATTCCTTTCAAACTTCATGATTACCATGGCATAAGAAAGAATATTCACTAAATAAAACTTTCTAGTAAATGACATATTTCAGCATATAGACAGCATTTATTTTGCTCCCCCCCCCTTTTTTTTGAGGGGGGCAGGATTTGGCTGTTTAGCCCAGACTTATCTAAAACTCTCTACTCTCCAGCCTTCCAAGTGTTGGAATTACAGGCTGGAAGCAAGCCTCACTGCATTTGCACTTTTGATGGAATACTTCATCCACATAAAAGTGAGAATATGCCTGAATCTAAGGTACTTTCCAATCTTGGTACTTAGGACCTGAGCCATATCCTAAGATGAGAACACATCTGAAAGAACACAGACATCTGACTCGAGTTTTATTATGTGGTTTCCAATTCAAGGTCATATTGGTTGCTAAAAAAATACTTAGTATATCAATTCTTCCCAAATTCTTAAAGACAGTCCATATAGTCATGAGACAGGTTGCTGCCCAAACTAGTTGTTAAAAGAAGTCCTAATTCCCTTTAATCCCAGCACTCGGGAGGCAGAGCCAGGCGGATCTCTGTGAGTTCGAGGCCAGCCTGGGCTACCAAGTGAGCTCCAGGAAAGGCGCAAAGCTACACAGAGAAACCCTGTCTCGAAAAACCAAAAAAAAAAAAAAAAAAAAAAGAAGTCCTAATTGACACTTGCAACAGGCAGTGTGTGTTATTAGAGAAGAGAAAACAGTTTTCATTGTAACACTTCTAGACTCCAAGTGCTGGAAACCTCTGAATAGGATCTGGGTTTAAAGGGGGAAAACACGCAAGGTGCAAATTAAAAATATACTCAACCTCTCAGTAACAAAGCACAGCAAATTAAAGGCTACAAAGAAAAATTTTAAAGTGGAAATCATTGGTCATTGAAATATATGATCCCTTAGACAAAATTTATAGGAAGTAATTCTAAACTAATACCAATATAAAATTATATTTTAAAAATGCTACCCTTTGTTTGTAGCACTTATAGCCATTAAATCTGAGGGAGGCAGAGGGATGAGGAAAACCTTTCCTAATTCAGAATATTGGTCTTCTTTTACTAAGGTGAAGTTCTGTAATTTTCTTTCCTTATAGATTCTTCTAAGAATCTGATAATGTGATAGCACTGCATTTATATATTTCTAGTGACAGCCCAGTGGTTTAGCAGCTACAACTGGGACACGCTGAATTTCTGAGGCAACACAAGAACTGCACAGGCTGGGTCAGAGGTCATTAAACAGTCCCACATTTGGTAAATTAAAGTATCCGAGTAGTTAAAAAGTAGTAAAAGAGCTGAGCATGGTGGTACAGCCCGTAATCCTAGCTCTTGGGAAGCAGAAGCAGGAGAAATCACAAGATCAAGAACAGCCTAGTCTACATAGAAGAGGAAAATCTCAATAGTTATGGAAGTTTATGGAAACAGATATTAGATTTAAACAATAAAATGTGGGCTGGAGAGATGGCTCAGCAGTTAAGAGCACTGGCTGCTCTTGCAGAAGACATGGGTCCAATTCCCAGCACTCACATAGCAGCTCACAACTATCTGTAACTCCAGTTCCAGGGGATCTGACACCCTCACACAGACAACATGCAGGCAAAACACCAATGCACATAAAAATAATAAAGATTTTAAAAAGACAAAATGCAAAATATTAAAATGCAAAGCTCTCATTATCAAATTGTACAAAGAGTCCATAGGAAAGAAATTTTCGGCACTTTTCACACCAGTAAAAAAAAGAAGTACTAAAATTATATCAAGGTTTTCCTCATTCCCTTCCTCCTTCAAATAATGACTATAAGTTACTGGATTAAGTAGGAAATTCAAATGAAACTTTGGATAAAAATCGAACAGAGCCAGGCGGTGGTGGCGCACGCCTTTAATCCCAGCACTCGGGAGGCAGAGGCAGGCAGAGGCAGGCAGATCTCTGTGAGTTCGAGGCCAGCCTGGGCTACCAAGTGAGCTCCAGGAAAGGTGCAAAGCTACACAGAGAAACCTTGTCTCGAGAAAAAAAAAAAAAAAAATCGAACAGATTCAAACCACTGAAGGAAAAAAGAAAGGAACAGCGCGCGCACACGCGCACACACACACACACATACACATGAGATACCTATGTTCTTTGATATTTTTGTCTATAATGGCAAATTAAAAAAAAAATCAACAGAGTTGTGATACTATGAAATAAAAATAGTATCATTAAAACAGGAAGCCTAGGACAAGGCATGGTGGTGCATGTTTTTAATTTTAGAACTCAGGAGGCAGAAGCAGGCGAATCTCTGTGAGTTCAAGGCCAACCTGGTCTACACAGAGAGTTTCAGACCAGCCAGGGCCACATAGTTAGACCCTATCTCAAAAACAAAACAAACAAAACATGAATGGCCGAGCATATATATAGCAACATGGATAGAGGTCAGAAAATAAGAATAAATGAAAAAATGATTGCTGTAGAATCTTTAGCCAAGTGTGGTGGCGTACACCTTTAATCCTAGCACTTAAGAGGTAGAGGCAGAAGTATCTATTGTTAGTTTGAGGCCAGCCTGGTCTATAGATAGCTCCAGGACAGCCAGGACTACATAGAGAAACCATGTCTAGAAAAAAGAAAAAGAATCTTCATATATACAGCATACATACATAAGTACTTAAAAATCCATATAAAATTTATTATAAAGGACTGAACACATAAAGCAATACACTTTCATATACATACCTATACTACACTGAAAGGATACATATTACATTCTCTGTGGAGCAAGGATGGGAAACTAAGGATAACTTCTTTAACCGATAGTATTTCTCACAATCTCTATTTGGCTTTGTAAAAAACTTCAATGAAAATTCAGCGGAGATAGAGAATTAGAAAAACTAAAAACAGAGTACTCTTTTAAATAGACAATTATGTCATCTGAATGAAGCCCCATCATACCCCAAAAGCCAACGAATCTAATCAGATCTCATTAGTGAAAATCTGCTTGTAAAATACCTTTCCTGTGATTGATGGGAATAATATAGCAGTAGGTGACTTAAGCAAAGAGGAGAAAGACACTGGCTTCCCACACTTTAGCAAGGAAGCACTTCTTAAACAAAAGTAAGCTCCAGTAACTCAACAAGCCTTCAGAAAGACTTTGATCCCTGTAGGGAATGTTTTTCATAGTGCATAGTGCACCTCCTCATTCCCTCTAACATGCCACTCTGAAGACCGATCCTTCCTCCCTGAAGACCAATCAATCCCCGCCTCTAATGACCTCAGATTTTAGTGTGTGAGAACGCAAAGACAGATTTTCCAAAAAACACTTGAGACTTGTTTTTGAGTGGAGAGGACTTCTTGAAATATTTAAAGTCTTTTTTCTTTCTAATATTTCTCCTTCCTTTACTGTTTCTACTTCCTTTACTGTTTGTTCTATCTCTGGCATATTTGTACTTTTCACTTCTTGAGGGAAAATATAATTCCAAATAAACCAAATCAAAATCCACTTCATAGCCCAAATCTAAAATAAAGGGAGAAGGGGGGGGGGAGTAAGAAAAAAAACTAACCTTATATTGTTGTCTTCATTTTAGCAATAAGACTACAAATAAAGTTCTGCTTATCAAGTAAGGGAGTAAAATCAAGCTTACTCGTACATCATAAACCTTCAATTAATTCAGAGCCACCTTTTACAAGTCACTTTGTTTACTATAAAGCCACTTGAATAGGTACAACTGACCACTATAGTAGAATCTATAACTTCAAAATTCAGAGCTGTGATACAATCTATGTATCCCTACCTCATCCTCCTGGCCTCCCCTCCAAAGCCTCCCAAGGACCAGTGTTTTCAGTGTTCTGGGCTATATAAGGACTCCCTCAAAAGCAGAACTGCATCCAGTACTAAGTGGCTTCAGTTGTTTTCAAAGCACTCTGACATTCATGATCTTATTTGGGATTTTTACCAACTTAGTGAAGCATGCAGAATAAGCATTTTACAAACAAGAAAATAAGCTTCCCAGCTGTCCTGGTCACATGGTTATTAAGGAGCTTAAGTTAGACTACAAGTCTTTTTAACTACTAATCTAACAATCTAATCCTTTGACTTCCCGATTCTTACATAAGGTTACATGTGAGGACGTATGTTATATGTCTTTTATTCAACATGCAGAAGATTGGGAAAATATCTCACAGAAAGCATGTTTATATACTCTAGCTTGCAATTTGAATTGATTTTTTATTTAATTTTCTTTTTCTTTTTTTTAGCTAGGATCTTATGAGCACAGTCTGGCTTCAAAGTCACTATGTAGCCAAGGATGGCTTTGAAATTCTGATTCTCAGGGGCTGGAGAGATGGTTCAGTGGTTAAGAGCACTGGCTGCTATTCCAGAGGTCCTGAGTTCAATTCCCAGCAACCATGTGGTGGATCACAACCATCTGTAATGAGATCTGGTGCCCTCTTCTGGCCTGCAGGCAGACATATAGGCAGAACAGTATATATAATAAATAAAATCAATCTTTAAAAAAAAAAAAAAAAAAGAAGAATTCTGATTCTCCTGACTTAGCCTCCTCAGTGCTGAAATGTGCCATTGTTCCTGGCTCAATTTCATTTTTAAGTGGCAACTCCGTAAAAACGGTCTTAGATTTTAGAATCTAAGTTCTGAACATCATATATAAGTTTTGGTTTTTGAAAACAGGGTTTCTTTGTGTAGCCTTGGCTGACCTGGAACTCACTCTGTAAATCAGGCTGGCCTTGAACTCACAGAGATCCACCTGCCTCTGCCTCCCAAGTACTGGGATTAAAGGCGTGTGCTACCACCACCTGGCTACCAACACCCAGCATCTGAGCATCATTATTAATGGACACATCAGCAAGTCATTGATTGGATTCATATTTTTCTTTCAGACTGGGTACTGGGAACAGATACTGTGTACCTAATTCTTCTAGAATGACTTTCCACACATTAACAGTTCATCCATCAGGTCTTTAAAATACAATGTTTACTATTCCAACCTGTCAGAATAATAGTCTACTGTTTCCAGGAAACCAGTACCTTTTCCTCTAAAGACCTCTGCTGCTCCTTTGCCACAATTTACAGAATTAAAAAGCAGAATTTCTACAGTTCTTTAATTACATTTATTTGTGCTGTCTAGTATAACATTAACTGTCACCACCTTCAACAGTTGCTCAGGCCAAACCCTGTGTTTGCGTATCCCACCCATTATCAAGTCCTATCTGGCACTAGGCTTCTTTACTCCCTATTATCCACTGTGTCCAAGCCACAGTGTTCTCTCCCCTGAACAGTGTTACCTGTGCTCCTAACTCATCTCCTGGCTTCCTCTGTAGCTCAGCCTATTCTCTACAAAGTAGCCATGGTAAATTTTTTAAAATGCCAACCGATCATGCCACTTTTTCTCTTAACCACATTTAAAATAAAATTCAGCCTCTGTAACAGACCCATAGGATCCTTATATACGGGAGCTAGCTCGTTAATTCATGGCCTACCCTTCTTCCCTGTCGTTTGACTCCAAACACACTGGCCTTCGATAAACAAGTCAAGCTTGTTTCCATCTCAGGCCCTTGACTCTCTCTTCCTTGCTCAAAGTTCCTTAAAGATCATTTTCCTAGACATTTACATTGCTAGCTCCTCTTTGTTGTTGTTTCAGTTTTTGAGACAGGGTCTCACTATGTAGCCCTGGATGGCCTGGAACTCACTATGTAGACCAGACTGGCCTATTTAGACCACTCTTAAAAGATCCCCCTGCCACTGCCTCTGCCTCCCAGAGCTGGGACTAATGTGCACCACACTGGCTCATTGCTAGCTTCTTGTTACTAACTCAAGACACCTCTTAAGAGGTAGGAGGAAAGGGGCCGGGAGGGGTGGGGGGAGTCTTCTTTTTATAGACTTTGTGACCTCAATCAAAAGTAACAGCCAGTCCCTACTCCTTGGATGCTTTCATGTGTATTAACCCACTATGCGATTTACAGCTACAGCCCAATCATCTTCTTGGTGCAGCTATAATGATAGTCTAGTCAGGTGTGGTGGCACAAAATTCCAGTTAGCTGGAGGCAGGAGTTCAAGGACAGCTTGAGCTATGCAGCCGGACCCTGTATCAACAAACAAAAAAGCAAAAACAACAACAAAGACATTCTGTTCCTACAGAGCCGAGACACGGAGGCTCTTCTGAGAAACGTTCATTTTTCAACAGTGGCCTGCTTCTTTTCTTTTTGGCACTCAACAGGATTTTCTCGTTACTTTGGTCATAAACTTTTTTTTTAAACAATTTTTAACAAAGTCACAGATTTATGATACAGATTAGATACATTTTTGAGACAAGGATTCACTATGCTACCTAGTGAATCTCCCAAGGCCAAGTGACCCTCCTACTTAAGCTTCCTGAGTAGCTGAAGACAGGCCCATGCCACTATGCCCAACTCTAGGCCATACTTAATCTCAGAAAATTCCCTTATACAATTATCTAAGTCTGACTTAAAATACATATAATTATTATGCCTCTAAACTCTGTCTCTCTTTTAACTCACTGAGTCCAATCAGTGCTGTCCATATGCACAGACATGAGGAACCTACCAGTGGCCACATTTGTCAAGAAAACCAACTCTCCTTCCCCCAGCTGCTGCTGCTGATCTTCTCTGATGGGGTGTGTGTGTGTGTGTGTGTGTGTGTGTCTGTGTGCATGCGCCTGTAGGTGGTACACATATGCCACAGGATGCACATAGAAGTCAAAGGACAACTTTCAGGAGTCGGTTCTCTCCTTCCACTTTGAGTTCTGTGGATAGAACACTCAGGTTGCTAGGCTGCAGAGCAAGTGATTTTACACACTAGCCATCTAGTTGGCCTCTGCCAACCCCCTGCAGCCCCCCCCCCCCCACTTCAAAAGAGATCACTAGTTTAGGGCTGAGGGCACAACTGTATAGTAAAGTTCTTGCCTAGCATTGGGGAGACCCTGGACTCATCCCCCACCACAGATAGAATGGGATGAAGGCAGGAAGGAGGGAAAGGCAGACTAGTTTTCTGACCACTGAATATTTTTTGTGTATGCCTATTGTGCCTGCAAGGATGTCTGTACACCATGTGCATGCCTCCTGCCCGAGGATACCAGAGAAAGCATAAAATCCCTTGGGCTGGAGTTACAAACAAACGGTGATGAACTGCCGAGTAGACACCGGAAATACTCCAGACCTCTGCAAGAGCAACCAGTGCTCTTAACTGCTGAGCCATTTCTCCAGTCCTCTAACCATTGACTTTAACTCTATAGATCTATACAGTGGGTTCCAGGCTAGCCAGGGCTACGCAGTGAAACAGTTTCAAAAAACAACTAATCATAATGAGACCTGATAACAACACTGGAATTTTCCAAGATAGAAAATTGCTTATAGAGTGGTGGGGAGAGGTACTGTCTTGAGTATTTTGGGAGATTTTGCCTCTAGATTCATATTCATATATATTCATATTCCCTCTCCCTCTCCCTCTCCCTCTCTCTCTCTCTCTCTGTCTCTCCCCTCCTAACCCACTGGGTCCAATTAGTGCTGTCCATATGCACATGGGCATGTATTGTCCACTGTGGAATGAGAGCCAATCTGTGATCACATGTGTAAAGAAAACTGACTCTCACTCCAGCATCAACCACGTTAATACAGAGTGAAAATCAAATTTCCTAATACTAGATTTTCCTAAATAAAAGGCTAAATTGATCTGAAGAACGTAAAGGAAGTTCTTTGCAATGAATCCAACTATTCTCATGAGGGAAAAGGACTGTAACCAGAGCATCTTAAACTGTGCCTCACACATAGGATGAGCTCTATAAATGTGATTAATTTAATAAAATCACTCTGGCCGGGCAGTGGTGGCGCACGCCTTTAATCCCAGCACTCGGGAGGCAGAGGCAGGTGGATCTTTGTGAGTTCGAGACCAGCCTGGTCTACAGAGTGAGATCCAAGAAAGGTGCAAAGCTACACAGAAAAACCCTGTCTTGAAATAATAAATAAATAAATAAATAAATAAATAAATAAATAAATAAATCACTCTGAAGATGTATCTAGAAACAATTTTGTACTAAAGATCAGGAAGCTGTACTCCAAAGCAACTTAGTGGCTTGCCAAATGTGACATTGACATTGAAGCCAATAGCAGAGCTGAGACCAAACACAGTTACACTAGGAAAGGGAAGTACTGAGCTGAAGAATTTCAAAGTGTAAACAAAAGATAACACACTGATGATAAGACCATCCGACTGCAGTTAAGAACAATAGAGCCAGGAACGATAGACAAATTAAAGCAACACCACCAAGACTCTGGTGAGGTACTGGTTACCCAGTACATAGAGTACAAAAGGACTAAGCAAACCCTCTGTTATGAGGAAGGACAGTACAACCAAACCAGAAAATGAGTGAGACACTGACACTGCCCACTCCAGCTTTCCAGTCTTATTTAATGTGACTGCTCAACTCAAGTCAACTGTCAAGCTGCCCAATCCACCGCTCAGTTATACCCACAACAAAATTAAGGTAGGTTTACAAACTGGATTCCTCCCTAAGGATATGGAAGTATAATGATAAATTTGGAAATCTATTTGTTCTCGACTCCAGTAGTCCTTTCCTCTTACAATTCAACCAATAATTACTGATTTAAACAGCACCTAATAGTTTGATTCTGATGTTCAAAACGAAAAAGGGCTTTCCCCTCAAAACTCTCTTTGAAAGCAGAATCATCTTATCACCTAAATCAAATTATTTGAATTATTATAAAATATTTAGAGATCCCATTTGAGACAGGGCTGTGATTCACCTAAGTTTTATAAAAGTTTGCCCCACCCCTACTATTAGTAAGGTTACAAGGTAGATTTTGTTTTTTTTTAATCCTCGATCTAAGTGTAACATTAGTAAATCTGTTTCTACTGCTTAAGCCCTAAAGTCAATCAACCATAAAATTATTTATTGAAGGCTGGAGAGATGGCTCAAAGATTAAGTACACTGGCTGCCCTTGCAGAGGGCCCGGGTTCAATTTCAGTACCCACATGGCGACTCACAACCACCTATAACTCCAGTCCTAGGAAATCCAATGTCTTCTTCTGGGTTCAATTTCAGTACCCACATGGCGACTCACAACCATCTATAAACTCCAGTCCTAGGAAATCCAATGTCTTCTTCTGGCCTCCTTGGGCACCAGGCCCGTACATGGTGCATAGATAGGCAGACAAAACACTCTCACACACACAGAAGATTTAAAAAATTTATTAAATATAATCTGAATGTCCAGTCCCATATTGAGCTATCAAACTCACCATTCCCTGCCTGGCATGGATAGAAAATGTTTTTGGCCTTGAAGTAGGAAAAGCCTCAAGTTACAGTTAAAAGATTATATATTTTCAAGGATTAAGACCTTTTCCACTATATGTATTTTGTCCTCTTAAACACCAAATCATTCAAAAGTCAGAGAATATTTGCCCTGGTATTTGAGATTTAATTTTTTAAAACATTGTAAAATTAATCTAAACATTTAGAAGTTAGATAGGTAAAGCATGGGACTTTAGACAAACTCCATTTCAAATAATACACAATGTAACGAGTCCTTTTCTGTCCTGCCAGCCAGCTCCCAAATAATGACATGGAGACTTCTTATTAATTATGAAAGTTGGCCTATAGCTTAGGCTTGCTCTTAACTAGCTCTTACAACTTAAATCTTAAATGGTATATTAATCCATGTACCATCACATGGCATTACCTCTCTTTTATCTTGCACCTCTTGTTTCTTCTTTGTGTCTCCTGGTGTCTCTCCCTTCTTTTTCCCAGAGTCCCTTCTCTCCCCAGAAATCCCACCTAGACCTCTTGCCTAGCTACTTGTCATTCAGCTTTTTATTACACCAACCAGCAATACACCTTCACACAGTGTATGAATATCCCACAACAACATAAAGATCTCATAAGTACATTCATCTTTAAGGGGTCAATTGAGTCCCTCAAACTTATAAAACATGAAGAGGAGTTAATACTATTTAATCATGAGTGGAAAAAAACAGTTACTTTAAAAATCATCTTGTAGGGCAACATTTTACTGGGTCTTCCAAAAATGCAGCTCTTTACAAATGAGAAATGGGCATCAGTTAAATAAACTTGGAAGAAAACAAGAGTTGCCCTTCTGGCTCCTGAATTCTCATGCACCTTTACACATACATTCCTAAATCTAAATTTTCTCTTTTCTAAACTAAGTGTAAGACTGTCACAAGATAGTCACGAGTACTATCATTATCTATTCACTCCTGGATATGAAATGAAATAAAAAACAGTAAAATCAATTTTTAAAATCTAGACTAGTCGGGTATTAAAGTTAATCTGATTTCTAATACTAAATTTCTGTGCCTCTTTGAAAATAATGTAAAAATTGTTACCTGGCTCTCTTTATGAATGAGTGTAAAAGCAGTTCATATGATGCAGTGCACATGATGCAGTTTTTTTTTTGGTTTTGTTTTGGTTTGGTTTGGTTTTTTGAAGACAGGGTTTCTCTGTGTAGTTTTGGTGCCTGTCCTGGATCTCACTCTGTAGATCAGGCTGGCCTCGAACTCAGAGAGATCCGCCTGGCTCTCCCTCCCAAGTGCTGGGATCAAAGGCATGCACCACCACCGCCTGGCTTGCAAAGTTTTAAGAAGCAAGGTGGCCCATGTCTGCAATCTCTGTAATCCCTGCACTTGTGAAACTGAAGCAGGGGAACTGGGCTTGAGGCCAACCTGGGCAATATAGCAAGATTCTGGAGGAGAGAGGAGAGAGGAGAGAGGAGAGAAGAGAGAGGAGGAGAGAGGAGAGTGAGAGAGTGAGAGAGGGAGTGAGGGAGAGAAGGAGAGAAGGAGAGAGGGAGAGAGGGAGAGAGGGAGAGAGTGAGAGAGAGAGAGAGAGAGAGAGAGAGAGAGAGAGCGAGAGAGGAGAGAGAAGAAAGGACAGAGAGAAAGAAAGGAGAGAAAGGGGGGAGAGAGAGAGTTATAGGAAGCTATAATCCAAAAGCTAAAGTTCTGTAGACTCTCTAAGGCCTCACCAAGTCTGACGATCTGAGTTCAATCCCCACATGGACCAACCAGTTTTGGCACGTTGTCCTTGGACCTCCATGACATGTGTGTGCACACACATACATGCACACACCAATAAATATGTGGCAAAAATTTTTAAATTAAAAAAAACTAAAATAAAACCCATGTGTCAGTAAAAATATATATACATATTCATATAATATATATTCATATTCCTTGTAGGCACATATACTCCCTAATTCTTGTTTATTTTTTTTCCATACAGGGTCTCATTATGTAGCTCTGGTTGCTCTCGAACTTACTATGTAGTCCAGGCTGGCCTCTAACAAAGATCTGCCTGTCTCTGCCTCCCAAGTGCTGGTATTTCATGTGTCACCATACCCAGCACCCCTATTTTTTTTTAATGGTTGCACAAAACTCTTTACCTGTATGTACACACGCACCTTTTTAATGATTGTACAGAACTCCCTTCTAACTCTGCTGTATCATTTCCAGTTTTTGCTACTACAAACAATTTAGCAAACCAGTATATAAGGAGGCCCAGGAGCCTTGACATATTGTTAACTATTTTATCAAGATAACTGCTGTCCAAAATGCACTGATACTTCCAGTGTGATTCCTCCTCACAGGGTATCTATCCATTCAATATGGCCAGAGAATGGGGAAAATGGGAATAAATAAATTTTAAAGTAAAAGAGTTAGTGAGATTTGGACTGAAACAAAACTAAGTGGACAAACTTCAACTGAAAGTACAGCAGATGTGATATATGGTACTGTCTATTGTTTGTAAGGTTGAAGGGCTGATGTTGACAGAAAATAAATTTCTATCCAGAGAGCAGGTAAACACCTTGTATTGTGAATTCTATCAACCACAAGAAAACCCAGTTCTATCTCAGGTCAGGATGTATTTTACTAAGATGTACACTAACCTGGCCACTTTTGCTCAGAATGGGCTACTAGCACAGTAAGTATGATTCAGTTCCTTGCCTCTGTTACTAAGAAAGAATTCCTATTAATTCAGCTGTCTTCTGCACATTAGTCTATGACTCCAAAGGTGGTAAATGTGCTCACAAAACAAATACGAAGAAACTCTTGGTGTTTTTACAGTTTTTAAATTAACAATTCATACAGCATCTAACATATAATAGATGTCCAGTAACAGCTGATTTATTTCATGGCATCTACTTTGTATTGTTATCTAATTCTGTAATGGAATATTTGCAAAGAAACATGTAAACACTAGACAACCCTAAGAGTTTACATGTATGGGGGAAAGGAGTATATGGGTTCTTAAAAGCAAAAGAAAACAAAGTTCCTAATTTACTTACTTCTCTGTAATTTACATACGTGTAAAAGTATTTTCAGCAAATGCTCTTTCTAGTTTTATATGGAAGAAAAAAAAACAACATATGACTATTCTCAATATATTCTTTCTTCCTCATCTATGTAAACCAACTACATCTAACATCTAAACTACTTAAGAAAACTGCTTTCCATTTCTGTTATTATCAGGGATCACCAAGGTACAAGCCTCACAATTGTAGGCAGTAACAAGAAGCACTCAGAATCAAGGCCAACCTTTATAAACACCTACCCATAAAACTAAGAATGAGCTGATGGTGGTGGTGGTGGTGGCGGCGGCGGCGTATGCCTTTAATCCCAGCACTCCAGAGGCGGAGGCAGAGGCAGAGGCAGGTGGATCTCTGAGTTTGAGGCCACCCTGGTCTACAAAGCGAGTTCCAGGTCAGCCAAGGCTACACAAAGAAACCGTGTCTTGAAAAACAAAACAACCCAAACAAACAAATAAATCCAAAAACCAACCACACTAAGACCAGTGCTGATGGCCAGAACTCTTTCTCATTATGAGGCTTGTCTTTTAGCCTTTGTTCTGATTATGTCAGTACAGGGTCCAACTGTGACATGGACTCACAGCAAATAGTTCTAGGAACCCAAAGAAACATCAATAGGTACGTTAATTGGATGGAATGTCAAATAAGGAGCTAGGGCGATGACTTGATCAGTAAAGTATTTACCCTATAAACATGAGTTCCTAAGTTCAATTCCCAGTGTCCACGCTTATTTGTTTTTTTGTTTTTTTCTTGAAGGGGGTATTTTTTTTTTAAATGCCCAAAGTGGTGGTAATTCATGCCTTGCGGAGAAAGGCATATCCCTGGGGCTTGCTAGCCAGCCACCCTACTGTAACCATTGAACCTCAAGTACTAGTGAGGATACTGTCTCAAAAACCACGGTGGGACAGGTCCTGAGGAGTAATACCAAGGTTGACCTCTGGCCTCCATACACATGTGCACCCAGATACACACAAGCAATCACACACAAAAGAAAGTCAAGACCAGACAGACATCTTCAATCCCAGCACTTAGAAGGCAGAAGAGATGAATCTCTGTGGCTACAAGGCCAGCCTGATCTACATAATACGGTCCAAGCCAATCAGATACATAGTGAGAATCTGTCTTTAAAAAGTCAACTAAGGTTTACTTGAAAAATGATTAATAAAAAGTGTGCATGGTCCCCAAATTCTGAGACCATTAAGCCTTGACCTGGTTTATGACCTGGGAGGCTCTTTAAGATTGACTGCAAGCTTAAGAAAAACTGAAGTTTTGTAGGTGTGTTGGCAAATTTCACCTAATAGTTCAACATCCCATTTATCACACAAATTCTACACATTAGCAAATAAGAATTTTCAAAATAAAATTTAAACCATAGAAAAACAAATATTCTAATCACACAATTAACTGGGATAAAATAACTACATTATTCAATATTATCTCTCTTGTTTGCTTCCAAGACACAAAAACGTCTTTCTTGGACTTAAGAACAGTATTAAGTGAGCAATGGCTCAAAGAGAGAAAAATAAGCTACCTGATATTAATCCAAACTCCAAATCCAAAGACATTCAACACAACACTGACCACGTTCACAATGTAAAGAACAAACTAAAACAATGTTAGGTTGAGTTGCTATGTTAAATGCCAAACTACTATGACATAGGAGAAAAGAAAAGGTCATGATTGGCTGTACATAGCCTGATAACTAAACTGCATATTCTTTGGCTGCTGTTCATTAGTACCAGAAAGTTTTATCCAACCAGATTACATAATGCAAGTAACTTATAAAAGTGACTTTAAAACTGATGACCAATGTTTTGATACTTTTTTGTTTGTTTGTTTGTTTTTGTTTTTCAAGACAGGGTTTCTCTGTGTAGCTTTGGCGCCTTTCCTGGAACTCACTCTGTAGACCAGGCTGGCTTAAAACTCACAGGGATCCGCCTGCCTTTGCCTCCCCAGTGCTGGGATTAAAGGCATGTGCTAACACCACCTGGCATGTTTTGATACTTTTATATTATTTATAATTGACTCAATCACTTTTATAAACTTTAAACTTTAATTTTCACAAATTACATTAACTTGGCTAATTCACATGTCTTTGTATTATGGTTAAAAATAAAGATGATACTGTTTATTCTTTTTGTTTGTTTGTTTGTTTGTTTTGCTTTTTCGAGACAGGGTTTCTTTGTGTAGTTTTGGTGCCTGTCCTGGATCTTTCTCTGTAGACCAGGCTGGCCTTGAACGCACAGAGCTCTGCCTCGTTCTGCCTCCCGAGTGCTAAGATTAAAGGCGTCACTGCCCCGGAGATACTGTTTATTCTTTATTCTGGAATTCAAAAAGAAATCTAAAAACAAATTACTTTTGGCCAGGTGTGATGGCTCACACCTGTAATCCTAGCACTTGGAATGTAAAAGTGGGGATAATAGATTCAAAGTTATTCTCAGCTACATGATAAGGTAGAGGCCAGCCTGAAATACATGAGACCCTCTCTCAGAATAACAACAAAAAATTTATGTTAAGCCGGGCGGTGGTGGCGCACGCCTTTAATCCCAGCACTCGGGAGGCAGAGCCAGGCGGATCTCTGTGAGTTCGAGGCCAGCCTGGGCTACCAAGTTGAGTTCCAGGAAAGGCACAAAGCTACACAGAGAAACCCTGTCTCGAAAAACCAAAAAAAAAAAAAAAAAAAAATTTATGTTAAACAAACTACATGAGATCACCCTCATTGACTTGGAAAAAGAAAGGCTGGAGTTCATTCAGTACCTGCTTTGCAGTTTGTGACTCTTCAGGACTTCTCTTACCTGCTTCTCAAGTGTATACTCAAGTAGAAGGAGAATAGTTACAGTCAAACCAACATGTGCTTATTTGTGAACTTGACAAGTTAATTAAAATGAGGTTTGGTAGATGGAGAAATGCCTCACATGTTAAGAGCACTGCTGTTCTTGCAGAGGTTTGGTTCCCAGCATCCACGTGGTGACTCACAACAGGCTGTATCTCCAGTTCCAAGGGAGCCAATGCTCTCTTTTGACTTCAGGAGTCTCCTGCACACATGCAGTACACAAACATACACTCAGGCACACATAAACATATACACATGAAATCGATTTAGCCAGGCCATGGTGATGCAAACCTTTAATCCCAGCACTCAGGAGGCATCGCTATGAGTTTGAGGCCAGCCTGGTGTACAAAGCCAGTTCCAGGGCAGTCAGGGCTGTTACAGTAACAGAGAAACCCTGTCTCAAAAAGCAAAAAAAAAAAAAAAAAAAAGATTTAAGATAAATGAAATGAGGTTTTTATACTTTAAAAAGATCTAACCATATGCTGTCTAAGGACATAGACAGTAGAATATCCACAGAATTCTGGGATAATCTTTTTTGTTACAATTTTTATATACAACAAAATATATCTTTTAGTATACAATTCTGTGAATTCTGACAAATACCTATAGTTATGCCACTCAACCAAGTCACAAAACAATATGGAGTTAAATTTTGAGACAACCACCTAAATAAGAGCTAACTAAAAACATTTATTTCAGTAGGAATTTTTTTTTTTTAACCAAGTTTGAAGCAGATAAAACAGCATCTAAAAATGTAGACCAGAACCAGGCATGGTAACATACACCTTTAATACCAGCACTCAGAAGGCAGATCTCCGAGTTCCAGGCCACCCTGATCTACATAGGGAGTTCCAGGCCAGCAGCTTCATAGTAAGACCCTGTCTCAAAATTTACATTAATAAAATAAAAATTTGGGTGAGGGTTTAATGAAAACAGAGGAATGGTCCATTCTCTACTTCTAATCCTATTTCTGAGTCAGTCCAAACTACTCTGTGGTCCACCCATTTCACTGAGTTACAAGCTTGCCTAACTAACTACCTGCTACTCAAACAGCTCTGTATTCTTCCATTTTGGATTAAAGTCTTTCCATAAAAACCTGATTATCGATGGGTGGTGGTGGCACATGCCTTTAATCCCAGCACTCCGGACTGTGAGTTTGAAGTCAGCCTGGTCTACAAAGCCAGTTTGAGGACAGCCAGGGGCCAGGGCTGTTACACAGAGATATTTTGTCTCCAAAAAAAAAAAAAAGGCAAACAAACAAACAAAAACAAACTGATTATCTTGATTATCTTCCACAATGATTCTACTATACACCCAAGTGTTCAAGTCAGGCCTGATGGTGCACACCTTTAATCCTAGCACTCTAGAGACAGAGGCAGGGAGATCTCTGTGAGTTCAGAATAGGCAGAACTACTGAGATTCTGTCTCAGAAAAACCAAAAACCAAAACAACAAAAAACACACAATATAGTCAAACTAAAAACCCAGGAGTCAGCCTTCACTCCTTACTCTCTTCTTTACCTCAACTCCCCACCTCCAATTCTAGTCAATATTATCTTAGAAATACATCCCTTTCTTGATCTCCACACCAGTACAAAACCATCAATATGCTGGAATATTATTTTAATTGCAATACTATACTCCCCCATTCTCACTAACAGTGAACTCATTTTTGCTATGGCATCTTTGAATGTTTTTCTTCTACCCAGAATGCTTCTCCCTCATCTTTGTAAATACCTACTGCAATCTTTCCAAGGAAAATTAAATGCTTCCTTCTTACTCTCAATGTGTAGATCCCTTGCTATTGTAATTATTATTATTTCCCACTAGACTGAGACTCCCTGGAGAGCACTTGCTACGTTACATTAACCTTAGTAAGTTTGGTATTTAGGCAGTACCCAGCACGTTGTAGGTACTTAATGAATGTTTGAAAAAGGAACAAGTGTATGCACCATGATTTAGATAAATCAGCCTTCTAGGCCACTTACTTTCCTGGCTAAGATTTCAGGCTTACCATCTAGTAATGATCTTTTGTTTGCTTTTCGAGACAGGGTTTCTCTGTGTAATAGTCCTGGCTGCCCTGGAATTTGCTTTGTAGACCAGGCTGGCCTCACAGAGATCCATCTGCCTCTGCCTTGAGGGCTGGGATTAAAGGTGTGCATCATCATCATCATCATCATCATCATCATCATCATCACGGTGCTGAAAGCTCCTGAGTTTAAAAATTACTATTATTAGATCTGCACTGAGTTTTTAAAACATACAAATAACTAAAAATAAATATTAAAAAAATCCTTAACATTTTACTTTCAAATGTACTAACATAATTCTTCCTAAAGATTTACATCCAAAATGATCTCCTCAATGAAATAATAATTTACATATCCTTGGTATACATTAAAGCTCTCACAGGGTAACTAAAACAGGAAGCCAGCACGAGGAAATTGAAGACAATTCTATAACAACTCCCTGTGACCGCCTGCCATCCTCTTGCAGCTTGTCCTTAGCCATAAGACACATTCAAATGAAAATCTCTGGGCCAGCAAGATGGCTCAGTAGTAAGTTCACCTGTCACCAAATCTGAGGAACTAAGAGTCCTGCCACCCACATGGTAGACGGACAGAACTCCTGCAAGTTTGCCCTCTGACCACCACTCTCCAACCATGGCATGTGCATGCACATGAACACACACACACACACACACACACACACACACACACACACACACACACTAAATAATATGAAAAAATAAAAATCTCCAAATGGCATTTAAAAATGAAAGATGAGATGAACCAAGTTGCATGGAGTCGTACTGTGTTTAAAGAGCCAGAAATGGGTACCAATATGAATAGAGACCAGATATTTCATAAGCCTCTCATTCTTGAAAGGTTCTGTAATAATTTAATTACAGAATAATAATAATAAATAAATAATAACTGTCAAATTAAAGCTAAACTCTTTAATTTTACAAGAGTAAATCCACAATAGTTACAATATGCCTAAAAAAAACTATACAGTACAATAAATGTTATTAGGAAGTTCACTGTTTAAGTAATTTACACATACATAACCCCTAATCCTTATTTCTTGTAAAAAGTGACTACACTGTTTCTAGTTTGTTTAAAATTGGGCCATAGCTGTCTACTCTATCTTATATTTCTATACTATACAACTTAAAATGTACTAAAAATAAAAGCAGTCCTCTGAGATACAAGAGAGTTCTCATAAAGCCTTTCAACTACATCACAAATAAACTCTCCTCTCCAACTAACTGACTGTGGCCTCTTTGTCATCTTACTAACCTGCCTTTCTCAAATTGATTCACAGCACTCTGAAAGCCAAAAGCATTCTTCTTCCTCTTATCAGAATAGTACTTTTCTAGATCCAGGTCAAGTTCTACCTTGCTGCCCCAGTTCACTCTGAATTCCTATCATGCTTATTGTAACTAAATGCTATTTAGAAATCAGGAGCTGACAATTAACTAGACTATCTTTCCTAAATCTCTCATACCCCCTTCTTAAAAATAAAGATTATTTTATGTATCTGAGTGTTTGCCTGCATGTATACATATGCACCACTTATGTGCCTGGTGCCAGGAGGGCAGAAGAGGGTATAGATCCCCTGGAATTAAAGTTATGGACAGTTGTTAGTTGCCATGTAAGTGCTGGGAACCAAAACCCAGTCCTTTGCAAGAGCAGCAAGTGCTCTTAACTGCTGAGCCATCTCTTCAGCCTCTCACATATCCTTTTGATAGAGATAATATGACACCTAGAATAATTACTTAAGAAAAAATAAAAAAAACTGAGGCTGGAGAGATGGCTCAGCAGTCAGTTTTGGCAGAAGGTACCTTTATCTACTGAGCCATTTCATGGATCCTGTTGCTACACTTTCACAAAATAATGCAACTTCAGAAATCAATCCCAAGAGATCTGATCAGCATATAAAGATTTATGTACAAGAATGTCCGTGGCAGTATAATTTATAGATAAAACTAGAGAAGAAAGTTTAATTAATAGAGTTGGTTAAATTAAGTATTATGTATTCAGGGAGTGGTGATGTAGCTTAGTTAGTGGAGTATTTGGCTAGCATACACAAAACCCTGGGTTCTAGTCTAAGAACCACATAAACCAAACATGATGGCATATGTCTGTACTCCCAGCACTTGAGAGTTAGAGATAAAAGGATCAGAAGTTCAGTTTTTCTTGGCTACACAGCAAGTTCCAAGCCAGTTCACACTACATAAGACCCTGTCTCAAAAACAAACAAAACCCAACTAACTTAAAAAACAAATAAGCAAACAAAACCACCCTAACTAAACAAAACACTAACGTATTATGTATCCATACAACAGACTTCTATGATTATTAGTAGTTTGTCCGTGCATATGTGTGTTGTGCATGTGGTGCATTCACCTGAGTGTGTGGGTCTGAGCACCAGTGTATGCATACAGAGAGGCCAGAGGAGGTCAGGTTGTTTTCTCTGTGACTCTTTGCTTTCCTTCAGACAGTGTCTCTCACTGAATCAGAAGATCACTGTTTTCCTTAGGCTAATGAGTTCCCAAGATCCACCCATCTCCACTTCCCAATGATGGAGTGACAGGCATATGCAGCCATGTGCAGTTTATTTTATATGAGTTCTGGGGATTTGAACTGAGGTCCTCATACTTGCACAGGAAACATTCTTCCCACTAAAACATCTACTCAGCCCTATTGTTTTTGTTTTCATCTGAGATAGGATCTCATGTAACCCAGACTGGCCTTGAAAGTCCCTGTATGGCTAATGCTGGGTTTGAACTCATCATCTCGCCTCCATCTCTCAAGTTTTGAGCTTACAAGAGTGTGCCATTACACTCTGCTTTCTATGGTGTTACTTAAGAGATCATGTTTTCACCAACATGGAAAAAAATTCTGATTTTTTGATATTTATTTATTTGTTTGTTTGTTTACTTGGTTTTCCAAGACAGGGTTTCTCTGTGTAACAGCTGTCCTGGATCTCGCTCTGTAGACCAGGCTGGCCTCCAACTTACAGAGATCAGCCTGCCTCTGACTCCAGAGTGCTGAGATTAAAGATGTATGCCACCACTGCCTAGCTGAAATTTTATTTTTATTTTTGTCTGTATGAATGTTTTTGCCTGGTATGTAAGCTTACATGTATATACATTGTCCATGGAGGCCAGAAGAGGGCACTGGATCCCTGGGACTGGAGTTACAGTTGTGAGCTACCATGTGGGTGCTGGGAATTGAACCCAGGTTCTCTAAAAGAACAGCCAGTGTTCCTAACAGATGAGTCATCTCTCCAGCACCAATACAGTGAATTTTTAAAGTATCTTTTTTTTTTCTCACTATGTAGCCCTAAAATTGGCCTTTTACAAAGATCAGTCTGGCTCTGTCTTCTGAGTCCTGAAATTACAGGCATGTGCCAACACACCAGACTATGAAAGCAAATTTAAAAATAACTTTAAATTCAACGTTTGTAAAGATATAAATACATCTTTATATAAATATATAATACAAAGCCAGGCGATGGTGGTGTATACCTTTAGTCCCAGCACTCAGTAAGCAGAGGCAGGCAGAGTTCTGTGAGTTCGAGGCCAGCCTGATCTACAAAGCAAATTCCAGGACAGCCAGAGCTACACGGAGAAACCCTGTCTTGAAAAAAAAAATATATATATTATATATATATTACAGATTTTATATATACATAATTTATATATATAAACATACATATGGATATTTTTAAAAATGCCCAATAAGAGTTAGAAAATGTTGGGCTTGTGAGCTGGCTCAGTAAGTAAAAAGTTGATGATCTCAGTCACTAAAAAAAGAAAAAAGGGGCTGGAGAGATGGCTCAGTGTACAAGTGTGTACTGCTCTTCCAGAGGACCTGAGTTCAATTCCCAGCACCCAAGTCAGGTTGCTCTCAACTGCCTGTAACTCAAGTTCCAGTGGGATCCAATGCCTCTGGCCTCTGAGAGTACATGCATTCATGTGAACAAATCCACACACAGACATACATAAGCCTAGTGACTCCACTACTCCTTCTGCTCTTACGGCGAGATCGGAAGCTGAGAAAGGAAAACCACCCAGAAGCTCAAGCATGGACCAACTAGCCTAGAGCACACAGAGTGGCAGAAACAAGACAGACCCTGGTGCAATAAGATGAGAATTGGCTCCTGAAAATTGTCCTTTAACCTCCACGTGCCCTCAGTGGCACGCACAGCCCACACTCAAACACCTGCACTTAAGACACACACAGTAACAAGTGGTTTAGAAAATTGAAAATGTCAACCGTTGTTAATTCCATGTTGGGTCTTGGGGTGATTTCTTTTTCCACTTTTAATTTTTTTTCATGAACTATTTAATAATGAGAAAAAGAAAACTTTTATTCTGAAAAAAATAAAGTACAGGGTTTTTGTTTTTTGTTTCTTTTGGTTTTTGGTTTTTTGAGACAGGGTTTCTCTACATAGTCCTGGCTGTCCTGGAACTTGATCTGTAAACCAGGCTGGTCTTAAACTCACAAGAGATCCACCTGCCTCTGCCTCCCAAGTGCTAGGATTAGTGCTGGGATTAAAAGCATGAGCCCCCATTGCCTGGCGGTTTTTTAATTCTTTAAGGACTAGTGTATGGGTTCATTACTCCACTTACTGTTATCACCACTACTTAAGGAGTGACAAAATAGCTCATAAAGAGCCATTTTCACTAACAGTGAAATCACTAACAGTAAAAATCACTAATAGTGTATCCAAGTTGGTTTAATTAAATTCTCAGCTGTTTTGTTTTTTTTCCCATGCAGTCCAGGCTGGCTTTGAACTTACTATGTAGCCAACGATGCCCTTGAACTCCTGATCTGCCTGCCCCTACACCTCCCTTTCAGGCATACATCACCACACCCGATTTATGTGGTGCTGAGGATCAACCCCAGAGCTCCTGGCATGCCAGGCAAACACTCTGCCAACTGAGGTACACACCCAGCTACCTTCTTCATAGTATTTCCAGAAGTTTCTAAAATAACTTAGAGTCACTTTCACTGAAGGAAGTTTTTTGCCTCTGCAGGATTGGTTTCCATAAACAGTGACAGGATAGATGACCATGAGTCAAGTTTGTCATCAAATCAACTTATATTCCAAAGGTTAACCCATCACTACCATCCCACTGCTTTGGCATCTCTAATGAAAAGATTTGAGTACTAGGGTACACTAAGACCATCATGTACTATGCCTTTGTGTTGACAGGGTTTTAACTTCATCAGCTTTCACAGCCATTCCATTTCAAATGCTAGCTCGTACTGCTGTATCTTTTTTTTTTTTAAAGAATCATTTTATTTATTTATGTGTGTCTGAATGTATGGATACATCTATGTACATGTGAAAGTCAGAAGAGGGAGCTGGATCCCTCAGAGCTGGAGACACCCACACGTGTCTGTGGGATGCCTAGCTTGTTACATGACACTGAGATGTGAACTCCAGTTCTCATGGCTGTGCTTCAAGCCCTTTTAACCACTGAGTCATCTCTCCTGCCTCTACTCCCACCTTACTTTTGGAACTTTCTCCACTTCTCATATACTAACTTCTGAATTCTTCTGTCTATATTCACTATCCCTATAATCAGAGAAAAAGAAGAATCAAGATGAAGAAAAAATATAAAAGCTAAAGGGGAAGAATTAACTGGGGACATTAGAAATACAGTAATAAAGACAGTACATCTCAGGTATGGTGACCAAAGCGAAACATTACATTACACAAAAAACAGGCAAGGACACATGACAGACAGCCTAACACATCAAAATTGACTGTAGATGTGTTTGTTTGTTTGTTTTATAAATCTTGGTGAATCAATTTTATATAAATGAAACTGTTTCATGGAAATGAATTTCTAGAACTGTGTGTTGAGCTTCATTTGCCCTTCCAAAACCCAGTACAAAAAATCCAAACAGCCCGCTGCTGGGAATGCTTCTTCTAAATGGTAACCCATCTAAAGCCAACCACTTCCCAACCCCGCTCCTTCTAATTGTCTTATAACTGCTAATAGACCCACCATTCATCAAAGCTTGGCATTCCAAAGCTACCTTCAATTCCTTGTCCACCGTCCACCTCCACTGCATGCGGTTCCACACACCCTCAGATCGCAACCCACCTTCTCCTCTATCCAGCTGACACTCATTCACACTAGAGCCACTTGTTCAGACAACTGTGAGAGGCTAACTAGTTCCCACACTCCCAGATCTTTCTCCATCAAATTTATCATGTGAAATGTCATTTAGACATTTTAAAGACTATCAATAAGCAGATGGTATACAAATGTATTACCTTAAGGTCTGATTTCATTTGAAGCTCCACTCACGTATCTGCCTACTTAACATATTTATACTTAGCCTCATTCACATCCCAAATTTGACATGTCTAAAACTGAACTCCTGATTTTTGATCTTCCCTCCAAATCCCACACCTACTCCCAATCCTCTTTATCTCTCACCCTCATCTCAGTAAGTGACACCTCTACCCATCCAGTTGCTTGAGCCAGAAACCTGGATCATTCATGACACTTTCCTTTCCCTCAACCTCCACATTCAATCTAAAATTAAATGGATTCCGTTTTGACATTCTTCTCAAACACAGTCACTTCTCTCCCTCTCCTCTGCCACAGTCCCACCTGCAAAGATTCCTATTTCATGGTACAGGCATAGCCCAGGAATTAGGACTCTTGTAGGCCCCCTAAGTGTGCTATCCTAACAAACATCTAGCTACAGGAACTAGATCTCATTAGCCTCTCTTACTTCATTTCTACTGTCTCTTGCTCACTTGATCCTACTGGCCTCCTTGCTGGATCTCTGGACACACCAGACACAAGCACGCCTCACAGCTTTTGCCCCTGCTCCTCTCTTAACCTCCAGCAGACCTTCTCTTCAACCTTATCTTTACAGCGATTTCAAGAAGCCCTCTCTAACGAGACCTAGGCTTACTACCTAATACTCTCCATCCCTTCTCCATCTCGATAGTTTTGCTCCTGGCATCTTCTGACTGAATTTTCCTTTCCCTTCTCTACCAATCAAAGTTCTACACTTTGTGATTCCTAGGACCTACATGGTGGAAGGCGAGAACTGTTTCCCCTGAACTGTCCTCTAACTTGCATACACACATGCAAATATAAAATAAAAATTTAAATTTTATAATGTTTGAAAAAATGGTAAATTGTATACTGTAATACATAAACGACATATTATTAAAATAGTTTATACCAAGATTATCACATGCTTGAAAGAATATCTAGCTGAAAAGCTTAATCCCTTAAAGTCTGGTGTTTGAAAATGTTAATTCCTAAGATGTATTTCTAATCAAGAAATCTAAAGCGTTTTATGCTCTTTTAAAATACAGCATTCATTTTGATATCATGTTAAGCAACTCAAAGTGACTACACTGGCAATCCAGTAAGATTACACTATGAAGGACTTGTATCTCCTTATAAGGTTGCAGTTCTCAAAGTGTGGTATGTCAATGCCTTGCAAGGCCCTTTCAAAAGGTCTCTAAGTCATAACTATTTCAAGAAGAAAGAAGAAGAAAAGGAAGAAAGAAGAAAAAAGAAAAATTGTTTAGCTTTATGAATATGTTGACATTTGTTCTGATTATACAAAGTAACAATGAGTAAAAACTTTTGTGCCTACAAAAAGCAAGGTAAGCCGGGCGGTGGTGGCGCACGCCTTTAATCCCAGCACTCGGGAGGCAGAGCCAGGCGGATCTTTGTGAGTTCGAGGCCAGCCTGGGCTACCAAGTGAGTTCCAGGAAAGGCGCAAAGCTACACAGAGAAACCCTGTCTCGAAAAACCAAAAAAAAAAAAAAAAGCAAGGTAAATGGCATTAAATTAGTATTAATCTTTGAGACGTTGTCACTGATGATTTAGACATAAAGTCAAATGCACTAAGAATGTTCCTTTGGTTTGTTTGAGGCAGGGTCTCATGCAGCCCATGCTGACTTTCAATTAAACTCCAGATCCTCTTCCTTTACCTCCCAAATACTAGGATTACAGATATGGGCCACCATGCCTGACTCAAGAATGTTCTTGATGAAAGTAATCTAACAGATCCATGAATATTTTGTGAACAGAAACAGGAGGTATGCACAAAGCACTTCTCAGTATCCTAGAGCACAACGGTTTCGAGGAAAAGCACTTGTGACTGAGTTTTGAGCTCAACTAGCTTCTTTTTTCATGAAACACTACTTTTTTCTTGGAAAAAGAACAAACTGGTTATTCAGACATAAATATCTAGCAGACATTTTTCTTGAAAATGAAGTGAGTCTGTCACATTAAGGAAAACAACCAACAGTATTGTTGCCAATGATAAAATCTGAGCGTTTAATGAAAAAAATTTACAATTTTGGATAATTGTAGCTGCTTGACAGCTTCCCAATGCTGATTTTTTTCATAACTTCATAACTAAAGTGTTTTTTGAAAATGATGAGATGTTTTAGACATTCAGAAGATCTGCTAAACTCGATGACTCAATATTTTACAAATGACCAGTGACTGATCTAGAGCAAGTGCATTCAAGTGTGCACTGCTCCACCTCCTCAGGAAGTTAAGACTGGAGGATCTCTCGAACCAAAGAGTTTGGAGTCAGCTTGGGCAACACAGGAAGATTCTATCTCTTTAAATAAATAATCCATTCAAATGCAAGACATACCAACATATGTCAATATAACAGTTGCAGCAATATAATTTCAGATCAACACCGCAAACTAGCTTACAAGGAAACTAACATTTGTCAAGTTTTATTATATCAAATGTATGTGATTGTCTAAATGGCTATAAAAATAACTCTCCCTTTTCTAACTGTCCTCTGAGACTACATTTCCTTCCTGTATTTCAATCAAAATTATCTATCACATCAAATTGAATATAGAAGCAGAGGGCCAGGAACAAGGCTCAGTTGGTAAAAGTACTTGACAGGAAGGCCTGACAACCTGAGTTTGATCCCTGGAACTTATGTAAAGGAGCCCAATGGGTGGCCGACATCTGTAATCCTGTACGGCAATGGGGAGATGGGAGAACCTCTCAGTAGAATCATCCAGAGGCTCAGAAAACAGCTAAACTGAAGTATACAACACTGCAGAAACAAGAGAGGCTCTGCCTCAAAAACAAGGTGGAGGGCAAGAAATCACTTCTGAAAGTTACCCTCTGATCCTCATGTACTCACAGTAGAAATCACTTCTGAAAGTTACCCTCTGATCCTCATGTACTCACAGTAGCACATATGTGCGCATAGTCTCTCTCTCTCTCTCTCCTTCCCTCCCTCCCTCCCTCCCGCGCCCCCCCC
>CABHPH010094390.1:0-10372 GCA_902168325.1 Peromyscus nudipes
TTTTTTTTTTTTAAGATGCTTTCATGCAGCCCAGACTGATCTCAAATTCACTATGGAGCCAAGACTGGCCCCATACTGTCTGCTTCTATCCCACCTGCTGGAATTCCAGCTGTTTCCCACCACATCCAGCCAAGTGTGGAGTCACAGTCATCCAGACTGCGGGGTCTACCCTGCACTCTGACAACAGCAGCACTGAGCTCCCAAACTTCAGAGCCACCATAAAAATCCCTTCTCTTTCAACACCAGCTACACTAAGTTTGGGAGTCCCCAGGGCCATCGTCACTTCGGACAAGCTGTATACACAGCCGAGGTTCTCTGTGACCTCCCTCTGCCTAGATCCACCATAGTGGCTCACAGCACTCAGGGAAATACAACACTTATGGTGATCGTTTCTTTGATGTGAAATGACACAAATTAGATACAGCTGGGGGAAGCGAGATGCCGGGAACATCAGAGAGAGGTCCAAGCATGGAATTGCTTCTAGCCTCAGTGTATGACAGTATTTGCCAACTGCGGAAGATCACTCTGGCTTAGGTATGGCCTTAGTGAGGCTTCGTTGCATGGTAATAATTGATTGAATTATTACCCATGACTTGAACTCAGTCTCCAGTCCCTCCCTACCCTGGAGGCCATGCTTGCTATTATGTGGCCCAAAGACTCCACAACTTAATAGCTGTAGCCTTTCTGGTATGGCCAGCCTCCATCTACTCTGAGTCATCCCAGCATGCGTTAGGGAAGGGCGTCATGAGTCACGTTGTTAGCATAAACTACCAGGGGCTGTCCTGGTTAGCTTTCTGTTGCTGTGAGAAACACCAGGCCCAAAAGCAACTTGGATGAAAGGGTTTATTTCAGCTTACAGCTTATGGTCCATCGTGAAGGGTTAGGACAGGAGCCTGGAGACAGGACAAAGACTGTGCGTGGGTGGGATGCTGCTCCTGGCTTAAACCATCCAGGACCACCTGTCTAGGGATGGCACCACCCACAGCCAGCGGTCTAGGTCTTCCCATATCAATCATTAATCAAGAAAAAGCCCCACAAGCTTGCCCACCAATCTGATGGAAGTTTTTTCTCAGTTGAGGGTCCCTCTTCCCAGATGACTCCAACTTGTGTCTAATTGGTTAAAAAAACAAAACTAACCTGTAAAGAGAGGGGGCTTCCAGGAGAAATTCTGAATAACAAAGGCACGCCCGTCACTTAAGACATTACTAGTAGGCTCCTCAATGAAGGGAAAACCTGTTTTTAGTGTGGCCAAATTCCCTACTCTACCATCCACTTACAGGAAGGCAAAAAGCATCCCGCTGTTAAGTGCTTTGCTGCTAATATTGGCCATGCTGGAAGTCTCCCTCTCTTGATTCTTCTTTTAAATTGTCGGTAAAATAAAGAGGCATTTGTGGACTTTTTCTTTTTGGCCCTGAGCAGCTGGCCTGAACAGAGTGAGAACCCAAAATTATCACTTCAGTAGCAACTTGCTGAGCAAACTAAACCCAACGGCTCCAGTTGAATTTAGTGACGTCAGTAAATGTCTTCACTCCTGTGGCATCTTAAATGTACCAAACGGATATTTACGTTGTCTTACTTATAGGATACTTACTGAGCGCTTTTAAACATTATTATTTTCAGTATGTGAAATGAGTTAACTTTGTTCTGTAAGGTAGTTGTTTCTCTTGCATAATGCCATCAGTTATTACTTGATTTGAAGCATAAAAATGAAAAACATGATACCATGAAATATATTTTAATAATTGATGTTATAGTGGGTCATGGAATAGTATGTAATATCTGTGTAATATTTATTTATTTAAGCATTTTTTTAGTCAAGTTCTCATTATATAGCCCTGGCTGGCCTGGAAGTTAACTGTATAGATCAGGCTGGCCTACAGAGATCCATCTGTCTCTGCCTCCCAAGTGCTAGGATTAAAGGTGTGCACCACCATACCTGGCCTAATATTTAAATTATGTTTCCTCTATGCAAGAGAAAGCATAAATAGCCAATAGAATAAGCAAACCTGTACTTATAGCTTTCCTATAGAAGGTTTTGTTTTTTTTTTTATTTCCCATGTCTGGGCCATCTATTATTTTAGTTAGTTGTCATATCTGGGCCATCTATTATTTTAGTTAGTTGTCATATTATCACCTCACATGTTGTGGAGGAAGTCTTCAATTTCTGCCAAGCAGTTTTCAAGCTTTAACATTGATTTTCCCTGACATTCTGTGAAATGTTACCTCAGTTTTACAGGTGAGATTGGTGGATACTACAGTCAGTAGACTGGACATAGGAACAGATTGAGCCTCCTGGCTTCTGGAGCTGTCCTTCCTGAACCACATGTACAGACACCCAACCCCACAGTTCCAGATTTCAGGAACTGCTATCATCTTGCTGCCTGCAAACTTTTTAAGCTTTCCCTTGCCAGTCCTGAAAAGTAGAGCCCCCAGAAGTTTCTCCTGCAGTTGATAATTACAGTGTTGGATAAACACACAAGATAAGATCTGTGGTCCTTTGCTGCAAGCCTGGATGGGCTGGATATGAGGCTAGGAAATGACTTGTTCATCTGGTACACACACTACCCCCAAAGCTTTGTTTCATTTAAAATAATTTCTATGAAGCACTGGCATTGTTAGTTAATAATTTAAAGTAATTTCCTGCCATACTATCTGCAAACTCATGTCTCAGTTGCCCCTGCAACTCACTCTTACTGTAAGAAAAGCTGTATAATTCTTTTCTTAATAGTTTGATGTTACTAACAATGCAAGGTAAGAATGCTTTTGGCATAGAAAAATTACTCTCTCTCTCTCTCTCTCTCTCTCTCTCTCTCTCTCTCTCTCTCTCTCTCTCTCTCTCTCTCTGTGTGTGTGTGTGTGTGTGTGTGTTCTACTGTATATTCTCACATCTTCCTAATCCCAACTGTTCTTTCAGAGTCCCCATATTTCACCTTGGCTGAATCTGATGTCAAAGAATTTCAAGAAAATCCAACCACTGTTCCTAGCGCATTTTTCCTCTCCAAAGTTAGGCACGACCCAGAAGAAGTAGAATGAAGCCACTGTGTTAACTTTAACCATCTGTTCTTCTGTGTGTGTTTTCTCTGGTATATGCTCTGCCTAATGCTTACCTGTCTCTCTTGTGCTTTCTATTTCTGCTCTCTGGGGCTGGCCTCTTCCCCATTAGCTTTCTCCAAGCCCTACACCTGCCACTCAGAGTCCCAAGAAACCTCCAGCCAAGGACCCATTAGCGGATCTTAACATCAAGGATTTCTTGTAAACAATTTAAGGTATCTGATATTGAGCTTTTTCTGTGAGCTTGTTATAGTGAGCTGTGCAGTGCTTAACTGTCCTAGGTATGAGGTTTGTTATTTCTGTGTTATAGGTAGATGATGGATGGATGGATGATGGATGGATGGATGGATGGATGGAAGATAAATTGATAGATAGATAGATAGATAGATAGATAGATAGATAGATAGATAGATAGATAGATTTGAATGCTTGGAGCTTTAAATTTGACATCAAAACCTGTCCTTACCAGTTAATTTTTAAATCATGATTTGTTAATCTATGGGAGAGAAAAACCTGTCATTTGTTCTTATCTTGAAAAGCACAAAAATTATACTGATGAGGCAGAAGTCTCCCAGGCTGCTAAGTTAGCTGAGAGATACCACTGTACCTATCCCATGATGACTAGACTTCATAGTACACCAGCATTTATAATACTGGATTTAGAAGTCATTTAAAAAAGGCATTTGGCTACATAACCACATCTTTCCTTTATTCTTATTTTTCATGCCAAGGTAAAGCTTAGGTTCTTACCCTTTGCATTTATTCAAGCTGAATTTTAAGTTCCTGGCAATCTGACCTTACATTTCATGAATTTAATTTACTGAATGGTTCACAGTGAGCATGAGGGAGGAAGTGGATGGAAGGGAATGCCTACTTTCAGCCCCGGTACCTAATGCAGTCAGTAGCTGCTTACAGATGTGCTCAATGTTACTTTACATACTTACTCAATAGTTTCCATGTCAGATTTTTGCTGTTTTGTAGCTGAAAGAACTAATCCTTGAGCATGAAATGATTTTTTAAGGTCTGGCCAAAAGGACAGTGAGAATGTAGGGGCTTTGAACCGTGGTGCAGTGTGAATTCTCTCACATACCTACTGCCTACATTTACTAACTCCTGACATTTTTGTATGTGTGGGTTAACAGTAGTCAGGCATGGTGACCCAAGCCTTTAACTCCAGCACACTGGAGGCTGAGGCAGGAGGATTGAGATTTGAAGTCAACCTGGGCCACATAATAAGAATCTGTTTTAAATGAAACTATTGATATAACATTTTAACACCTTGACAGCTCAGTCAGATTTTTTTTTTTCCTTGTGGCCATTCTGTCTGTTCCTCTTGCATCAAGACAAGGTAGATGTGTAAGATGTCACTTATCTCGGCAGCTTGTTTCAGCAATGACGAGGGACTGCTTAGAGAAGCCTCATTTAGAAGCTCTTGCTGTCATCGCATACTAGAAGCCTTGATAAGTGACAGACACAGAAGGAGCCTTGAGACAGTCCCTGCCCCCAGGATTCACACCCCAGGCAGACAGACAAACATTTTATGAAGAAGAGATGCCTTCTGACCCTAGAGAGGATTTCCCAAGAGAAATGGCAAGGGGATGAGGTAGACAGAGGTGGAAGAGAAGGCACCGGCCTCAAGGCTTGCCCTTCTTGTCCAGTCTACACTTGTCCAACTGTTTAGTGCCTCGTTGATGAACGTAAAGAATCATGGACGTCACTGCCATTCACTTTTCTATCACCACCCATATTACAGATCAGCTCTTAGATTCAGTGTCTCGTGACAAAGATTGTCAGTGTCAAAGTTTGAAAGATTTATTGATAAAATTTTTTTCTAAACTGAAACTATACATAGAACTATTTCTTAAGTTCCCTGAGTGAATTTTTAAGCTCATCTTAAAGAGTTTGGAAAAACTGTAAATGTGAGTTTGTTCATCTTGAACCCTTTTGGGTACAGGTATTTTATTTACACTGTCAAGGAAAATTGTAAGGGAGGTAAAATGTTTGAGGGGTGTGTACAGTGTGTTTTCTAATTCAAGTGTTTTTTTTTCTTTGCAGCTGCAATTTTTGTGACTGAATAGGAAAAATAACATGAGTTTGGAAGCTTCAAATAAGATTGATGCTCAGAGTTTCAAAGTGAGCCACCAGTACCAAACACAGTGCTGACTGTAACTTCTCTTCCAGACACACAGCCCAGCTGTGACAGTGAACATTAGGAATGTGTACTACCTTAGCTGTTATCCCTACTCTCAAACTCGTAGCGTATTTGGATTATTTGTGTGTTGTACGATGTAAACAATGAATGGATGTTTCCAATGCCTTTAGTGCTTTTCTGGACGTTGCCCATGGACGGATGGATGATGCAGCTGTTGTGTGGTGAGCCATTTGAAAAGATGTGTCTGTGTTTTTGAAGGTTTCAGTGTATATATCTATAACTTTTGGACAAACCCTCAAGTCCTCCCATGAACTCTCTTCTCTTCTGTACCTCTGTTACAAACGTAATGTGATATTATCAGCTAGTGAGGAAAACACTCTTCAATATATGAAAACTTTTTCGGTGTGGAGTACATTTTTCCAATCACAGAAACTTCAACTGTTGTGAGAAATGTTTATTTTTGTGCACTGTATATGTTAAGAAATTTTATTTTAAAAAAATATGAAGTTTAATGTCCATAATAAAACTTCTCCTTGATGAAGCTACCTTATCGAGAATGAGAAAAAAAATCATATGAGAAGAAGTCCATATTTATCACTGCTATATTAAGATATATATTTTAATTATATTTGCAGGTTTTGCATCTAAATTGACCTATTTATTCATTCTTGATCAAAGGCACTGAAAAGTGGAGTCTTTCTATCGTGTCTGTGAAAATGCAGTTAGAGGTATGCTGTTTATGTGACTATGAAGTGCCCCAAGAGACATCTGTAATTTAAAGAGAACTGCAAATATTTTTCCTTCACTGTGGGTTTACGTACATCTGTTCAGTTAGTGTTTCTTTGTGTGTTCTATAGGCTAGTGTTTCTCCATCGTTGATTGAGCTCAAAGTGACTTCTGTTGTACCTTTGTGATAGGATTGAAACCAATTCAGCGGATTGTATCTTTTAATGTACATACTGTATTCTTTGATTTTTAGTTTGTTGTCATACTGTCTGTGCTGATGGCTTGGCTGAAGATTTTGACGTGTACACAAGGTCACTGTTGATCAGTGTTGTTTAGTGGCTTGGCAGCTCTTTGTAAAAGCATATTGGGTTGGAAAGGCATTTGCCTATTTTTCAAATTACTTAATAGATGTATGGTACCCTTTAAAGTGGTCGTATCTGAATTTACTGTGGGGATAACATACACTGTAATGGGGGAAAATTACCTAAAACCAATTTCAAAATGGCTTTTCTTTGTATTTCAGTTTAAAAAACCCAATGCATGTCTGCCCTCTGAGATGCAATAAACACCTTGAACAAAGAAAATGCAAACATACTCTTTCCATCTTTGGTTACTTTTTAAGGAAAAGATGTGCGTCCCATGACATACACAGCACACACAGAATGTTGAGAGGGCTAGAGAAAGAGCTCCGAGGCTGAGAGTGTGCACTGCTCCTGCCAAGGACCAGAGCTGTGCTCCCAGAACCCACATTGGGTGGCTTACAACCACCTGTAACTCTAGCTCCAGGGAGATCCAATGCCTCAGGCGTTCGTGTGGGCATTCACTCATGTGCACATACACCCACCCCAGATCACATATATATGCACAATTAAAAACAAAATAAAAATCTGTTTTTAAATGTTTTATTAATTTACGTGTTCAAGGTAAGAAATTTTATCCATGGCAATACAATTTCATTTTGCAGTAAAATTAAGCAATGGTGAACTGTCATTAAACTGGGACTCCATCATGCCTAGCAAATAAGCAAATAAGGTCTAGATTACAAAATATGTGTTTACTTAAGTGTGAGAATACCATGGAAGTTGAAGAATAGAGTAATTGGGTCCCAGTTTGAACACACACACTTGAATATATGTATACTGTTATTACATAAAACCTACCCTGGCCTGTTGTAATAAAACTGGATGACTGTGTCTACAGCTAGGATGCCAGAGCATCTCCAAAATGTAGTCTAGTACTGGGACTGTAGTGTAGCTTAATAATAAAGCACTCACCTAATGTGACTGAGGCCCTGGGTTTGTTCCTAAGCATCACACACAAAAATACCCAGTCTCAGGTAGGAGACTATTATAAAACTAGTTTGCTTTGGTTACCTAAGATTTATTTCTCAGAAGCTATTATCAGATCATGTCAGTGATTTAAAAAAAAATACACTGTATATTTATTATATAGACATGAATATGTATGTATGTATGTGTACCATGTGCATGCCTGGTTCCAATGGAGCCAAGAAGAGGGCATCAGATCTCCTGAAACTGGAGTCACAGACAATTGTGAGCCACCATGTAAGTGCTGGGAGCTGAACCTGGGTCCTCTGCACGAGCAGCAAGTTCTCTTAACAGTAGATCCATCTTTCCAGTTCCCTCAGGTGATTTTTTTATAGAGTACATTTTAACCATGTATTACGTAGTTGTCATAATAAAATTACCTTTTAGATGATAAAATATTTTAAGATTAGATTTTTGTGTGCTTCCCCCCTTGTCTGTCTCATGTGGTATAATTTTTTTAATAGGCAAACTGTAAGAGTGTCATAGATCTTGGCTACTCAGAGACTCTTGATATCCTTGTGAGAGAATGGTTTTATAGATGAGGTCCTGCATGAGACCTTTTGGGTACTTAAGGCTCATAATTTGAGGTACTTTACAGGACAGCTCTAATTTACCCGTGGTGTTGAGTTGAAGGCTCACGTTCTGTATTTTTGAAACAACCCCATTTTGTGGCACTTTGTTGTTAATTAATTGCCTTGGATGTTAAAGAAATGCCTGCTTATGGGGGCCGGAGAGATGGCTTAGTGACGAAGAGCACTCATTGCTCTTGCCGAAGACCCTGGTTTGGTTCCTATCACATATGTGGCAGCTCAAAACCTTTTGTTCCTATTGCAAATCCAGTTATCCAATTCCAGGGGACCCAGTGCCCTCTTCTAGCCTCTG
The DNA here is from genome assembly GCA_902168325.1 of Peromyscus nudipes. NCBI lineage: Eukaryota > Metazoa > Chordata > Mammalia > Rodentia > Cricetidae > Peromyscus > Peromyscus nudipes. The sequence goes on from CABHPH010094390.1 coordinate 8,140, forward strand.
GGGGTGCCTGAATGCACATGGTGCACATAAATTGATACAAGCACACACATGCGTAGTGTGTGTGTGTGTGTGTGTATGTGTGTGTGTGTGTGTCAGTGTGTGGGTGTATTACATATTGTGTGTCTGGCAGCCTAAATTACCCCAACACATTATTCAAACTCCCCTGTGGGTAGAGCCGTGTGGAGAAGGGAAGCCTATGTGGTTTGGCTTTTTAGTGAGACAGTAGTTACCCCTAGCTCAACTCTCAAACTGCTGGTACTTGATCTTCCAAGTTCATTTTCACATCTGACATGCAGGCTTAATTTTCCAGTATAAAATATTCTATAATTGGTTTTCAGAGCAAAGGCTTTCAAATTTTCTAATCTTAAGACCCTTTGAAATCAGAAAACGTATTTAGGACCTTTAAGGGCTTTTGTTTATGTTGAACTGTGCCTGTCAATGTTTACTGCATAGAGAATAAAACTGATAGATTTTAATTTTTCCATTTATTTTATTTTACAGAAGAAGTGTTCAAACATTCCAGATTAATAATGTTTTGTGGAATATTCAAATTTCTACAAAGAAATGTAGAAGAACTGTTTTGCCATTTTCACACCTCTTTATTTTTTTCCTTTTGAATTTCTTTTTTGAGATTATGATTACATCATTTCCCCTTCCCTTTCCTCCCTCCCAACCTTCCCGAATGCCGGTCCTCTCTTTCAAATTCATGGGCTCTTTTTTCATTGGTTGTTACTACTTGTATATATGTGTATATACACACATGCATATTCCTAAATAGAACCTGCTCAGTCTATATAATGTTACTTGTATGTATGTTTTCAGGACTGGCAGTTTGGTATTGGATCACCAGTTGGTGTGCTCTTCCGTGGGGAAGACTGTTTTTCAGACTCTCGGCACTCCTTAGTTGCCTGTAGATCTTTGTCACATACCTCATTAAATTAGACTTAGCAAAAGGTAGCATGTTTCCGTTTCCACTGCTGCAATCCATCTGTTACAATAGCCTGTGCTTGGCAGTTGGCTGGGAAAGTCCACTGTGTGGCACTGAGAGAAGATGCACGTAGCGTAATATAAGAGAAAAGACACACAGTAGTATTATAGAAGTAGTTTTGATCTGACAGGCCCCTGAAAGAGTCTTGGGGATCCTTAGGAAGCCCCCTACCATGGTTAAAGAACCATTGCTTTAAATCTAAAAGATTTGCTAAATATACCAATCAGTAGATGAGCATGTTTGCGGAGGCTGGGGGGGGGGGGGATCTCATTTCCACCATTAGTTGTGACTTTCCAAATGCCTGCCTCACGGCCCCCACATTACTTTTTTTTTTGAATGTTGCTGAGGCCTGTGCAGGAATGTGAATGACTGCTTGGTAGGGAATTCCCAGCTCAACCACCCACTGTTGCCTCAGGCAAATTGCTTCACTTCTTTAAGTTTTCATTTTTTCTTCTGTGGAATGAGGCTCCTTCTATTTGTATACATTTTATATTAGCTAATGAATGGAAAGCATTTGGCACGGTGTAACACTCAGTAAATACTGCTGTGGTTACTTTTGGAAATCACTGTGCAGGCTGAAAAGATGGCTCTGCAGTTAAAAACAGAGGACTCGGGTTTGATTCCTGGCACCCATGTCATGGCTCACAACTGTTTGTAACTCCAGTCCCAGGGATTCCAAGGCCCTCTTCTCTGCAGACATCAGGCACAATGCCAGACACAAACACACAGGCAGACAAAACACCTATACTCATTAAGTTTTACACTTTTTAATTGCTGTGATTATTTTTGCTACAGATTTGATTTTTTCCATTGTAAGAATGGTAAAAGATGAATTTTTTTAAAAAGTATTTAAATGGTGGAGGTAGTAAGATTCCATGATAAAGCACAGCCACAGAAGTATGTGTTTTGAAATTCGGTATATGTAAGTACCTGTCCCACATGTTCACTACATGTGACACTGACCTGTCTATGTAAGCCAGCTGGAAAGCAGTGTCCAGCCAGGCACGTGCAGCATCCATTGCCAAATTTAAACTCATATCCTAGAGACCCCTTCTTAGGAGGTGCACCCAGGCTTGCAGAGTATAGGACCAGGGTCAGGAAGTGACCTCTTGAGGGAGAGAATTTTCTGTCAATGATCATATGGTTTGCTGCTGAACCAACTTTTAATACTAGATTCCAGATGCAATAGTCCTATGGCTCCTTCCTTCCTTCCTTCCTTCCTTCCTTCCTTCCTTCCTTCCTTCC
>CABHPH010094390.1:17422-27511 GCA_902168325.1 Peromyscus nudipes
ACACACACACACAAACACACAGACACATTACACATACACATACAGGCACACAAAACACACAAACACACAGACACATTACACACGCACACATAAGGACGGGAGAATGGAATGGGGGGATGGGGCTGGAGTTGAACCTAGGGCTTCATGGCCGCCGGGCAAGCATCTACTGCTTTTGCTGTTTCTACTTTTTATTTTGAGACAATCTCAGCTGCACAAGTTGACCTTGCTTGAACTTTCTCTGTCACCCAGGCTGGTCGTGATCACTGATTCTTCTACCTCAGCCTCCTGAGTAGCCGGGGCTTTAGGCCTTTGTCACCAGGCCTGGCCCCTCCTTTGATTCTTTTTTTCTTTAGAATATCTTTTATTTCTATCGACAATTTCATACAGATATACTATGTGTCTTAACCTTACCTACCACTGAAGAGCCCTCCCCCACACTGCCCCAAGACCTCCCCACCACACCTTCATGTTGTCGTTTTTTTAGTTTTGTAACTCTAAGTTCAAGCAGTGTGACCTGCTGGGATGGCGGCTGATCTTGTTGCCTGGTCTTTGGTAGCTCTTGTATAGGTAACCACAGCTGCAGTGGGTTCCCTTCGCTTTTTACAGACTCCTGTGCCATAAACAGAAAATACACAGTGAAGACTGCCTTATACTGAAATCAGAAATATGTCCTACACACTTTTTAAATAATGTTTTGCTTGGAACTGCCATTTGTATAAAAGTGCTTTCATAGTGGCATTGTATATGAAAATTAGTTTAAGGATTTGTGGAGCATGGACCCTGGTTCTTGATTTACCACTTGGAGAATGTGATCATAATATACTATGGTCTCTTTCCATCATGGCTCTCATCATCTAAGCTTTCCTGATATTAAATATATTTAAAGTTGCCAATATGTGATAATACGATGCCCCTCTAATGTTTGCTGTTTCCTCTTCTCTAGGTGCATAGGCATGTAAGCATGTAAATATATGCACTTAGTAGGGCTGAGGTTCACATGCACTTGAGGCATTTCTTAAAGCAGTTTTTGAACCTCTCTCTCTGTTATTTGCCTGTTGTTGTTCTTACTCTTTTGGGGGACCCATCACCCAGTGCCCAAATAAATCACACACAGAGACTTTTTCTTATTTATAAATGCCCGGCCTTAGCTTGGCTTTTTTCTTGCCACCTCTTCTTAACTTAGCCCGTCTCTCTTTCCTTTCTGGGCTTTTACCTTTTCTTACTTCTGTAACCCTACTTTCAATAACCATCTTATTCCATGGTTTGCTGTGTAGCAGTTTGACTGGCCCCTGATGTCCTCCTCCTTCTCTGGCTACTAGATCTCCTCCCAGATGTCTCCTTCTATATATTCTCTCTGCCTGACAACTCCGCCTATGAGATGGTTCAACAGTTAAAGTCAGTGTTGCTCTTACAGAGGACCCAGGTTGAGTTCCCAGCACCCACATGGTGGATCCCAGCAATCTATAGTTCCAGTTCCAGGGGATCTGATGCCCTCTTCTGACTGCCTCAGCTACCAGACATGCATGTGGTACACATACAGGCAAAACACTCATACCCATAAAATGAAACAAATCTGGAAAGAATTACAAGCCCCCTTGGAATGGCTGTGGGGTTTCTCAGATAACCATGTTTTAACCAGGCTTCCAGATGCTTTTGAGATTCAGGAAAATTTGAGTGACATTAAAGCAGCCAGGAACCTACCCTCAAAGGCTGTCTTTCCAGGGATCATGGCTTAACTGCACGCCAGATAGCTTCTACATCATCTTTGTGTGAAAAATAAACTTAATCCCTTCTCTACTCTTTTACTGTGTTAGCAACCACTAACATCAAATGGCTTAGATTTGATAAAGAAGAAACACAACTTACTTATGCTTATATCATGTAAGTAGTTGTATGTCTGAAGCATCCAATTCAGTAGGCTTGTATGAATGCCTCCTGCATCCAACACCGTGAATCATGTGATGGCATCACTTTTCCGGCCCTGTTGTGAGCGTCTCTGCAGTGAACCCACTGGAATAAAAGCCATGCCCATGTCTGTCTTTGGCCATGAGCAAGGGCAGAGCCTTGCAATATGAGATCCAAATCACAGTAATAAGAGGGCCTTTGCTTTAGTTAGCCCATCTAATTTGGCCTGTGATTTAAAATTGGACAGATGTCTAAGAACACTTCCTTTTGGAAAATCTGAGTTTTCCTTATGGTAAAATGTCAAGGGAAATGATAGCTCTGATTGATGAAGCAACCCACAGTCCAGTGGATAGGACTACATCCACCCATCATCCACAAAACCCAACTCAGTAACCTAGGAGACAGGGTCCCATGAAGCCCTGGGTTGGGGCTTCAAATCCCAGGTTTGGATAATAAAAGTGAGATTGCAATTATTGCCCTCTACTGTGAGTCAGCATTCACACGGTTGATCGTGGGTTGGTTTCTAGAGACAGGTACAGCAGACAGGATGAGGTAAGACTCTAACATCTGTAGCTGTACCTGGTTCTCTAATAGAAATGACCACATATCACTACAAGAGATGACTTACTATTACCACCATGTATTATCTGTTGTTCTTAGAAGTGGGAGTTGATGGTAGTGTTTAGAATATTTGTGTATCCATACCAACATAATGGGCATACATTTGGGTCAGGAATTGTCCCATCTTTTCTTTGCTCCTATTAGGCGTATGAACTTAGATAGTTTATTAGCTGTCCAGGTTTCATTTTCCTCCTGTGCACAGGATACTCACTCTTAACAGTTCCAGACCAGACTGAGCCACAGAGACACCATATCTTCTACAAAATAGTAAGTTCTAGTTTATACTGCTATTTTAGAACTAAATGAGGTGATATGTGCAAAGTATTACCATTCTGCTCAGAGCATGGTAAGCAGGTGATACATGTGTTATTTAAAAATTATTATTCTACTCCAAAATTAACTATTGGCCAAAGTTAAAAAGTGCGTAGTTTCTTTCTTTTGAGACAGAGTCTCATGTAGCCCAGGCTGGCCTCAAAACTGAGAGAGGGTGACCTTGAACTTCTGATCCTCCCTCCACCTTCTGAGCAGTGGGATCATAGATTTATGTCACCATACTGGGTTTATTAGGTGCCAAGGATCAAACCCAGGGCTTCATGTGTCCTAGGCTAGTGTTCTACCAACTGGTCCCCAACTCCCAAAATACATTGTTCCAAAAGAGTCCATTTTACAAATTCTTTTATTTCTTAATAGTTTCCAGTTCACTTGCAAATGATCTACTTAATGTAGAGTGAGTAAGTTGGCCTCATTCATGAACATAGCACGGGACATCCTTGCACATCAGGCCATCAAGTATTTTTTATGTAAGGACCTATTCAGCCAGATCAGTGACACTGTAGGTCACCTTACTGGGTATGTCAGAACACACAACTGAATGCATAATCACTTTAAAATACGTGGTTGTCCTTTTTTTTAAGCCACTAGTGATCTCTGTCCCTCTCAATGCCACTGCCTACTTTTACACACACACACGTAAGTGTGAAGACACACCCTCATTTCCTCTTTCTCCTGTGACATACCAGGAGCCGCTGTGGCCTGGCCTAGGCACGCTGAAGAACTATATACAGAAGTGGCACTTAGGCCAAAGGTCACAGGGCAAACAGAGGAGCGTCACTAGTGGTAATAAATTATAAAGAAACATCAGGAAAATGGGCTGTGTTTCGGAAAATACCTCTGCAAACTTGCATGGCCATTTTGAGTTTGGCGAGATGCGGGAAAGAATCACGGCTGCTGTATGAAGTTTCATTCTAGGTCACTATAGTCACTTACAGACGCCACCGACTGGCTAGAGCCCCCAAGTGATGCAATATTTACAAGAAGTATATAATTTCACAGTGGTGGGAAGAGAACAGTGTCAGTGGCATAACAAAGATGGACAACAGAGACCAGGCTGTTTTTAATGGCCATAGAGACTGTGGACTTTAAAAACAAATTAACTTGTGCTTGCCATTTACGAGCAGGGCGATGTTCTTAAGGGTGCCTAATCTGTGCATTTTCCATACAGTTTTTGAGAGAAACCAGTGTGTGTGTGTGCACATGTGCACCCGCAGTGAGCACTCAGCAAATGGCAGCAGCTACCATTGTTAGCCAACATCAGAAGTCAAAAATTGAAGGAGCTGGGTCTGGTAGCCCACACCTGTAATCTCAGCCCTTGTGAGGCAGGGACAAGAGGATTGCCAGTTCTAGGCTAGCTTGGACTCCACAGTGAATGACTGTCTCGGCAGAGTAGTGGGGATAATAGGAAGCTGCCGTAGTACATGCACGTAGTCTCAGCTACTAGGGAGGCTAAAGCAGGAGACTCAGTCTTAACAGTTCCAGACCAGACCGGGCCACAGAGACACCATATCTTCTACGAAATCAAAAGGAAAATTTCAGTAGGTATTTAAGGCATTTCTTATACCTCTCACTACAGCGTGCTCCCTGTGGGATGCAAGCACTGGTCTTGAGAGTGACCCTCATCCTCGTCCTGAGGACCTGTGGCTGTAATCCCCACATGGTAATGGGGATGGTGCCAGTGTGATTAAGCTAAAGGTTTTTGGATGAGGGGATTAGCCGGGATGTCTGATGAATTCACTGCAACCACGAGGCCTTATAAAGGGGAGGCAGGATAGAGCTGTGGAGATGCAAGCGGAGATGGAGGTGAGGTAAGGTCTGGCCCCTCAGGATGAGGATGTGGGGGGTCTCTAGAAGATGCCAAGAGTAAGCAAGCAGTGGAGCTTAACAGGAACACGGTCCTCCTGACAGACTTCTGAGCTCCAATATATAAGATGAATAATTCTGTGTGATTTTTAACTCTGTAAGGTTTGGGTAATTTACTAGAACAGAAATGGGAAGTGAGAGGCCTTGGGAGATAGCTCTCATTTAAAGTCCCTGCCATGCAAGTGTGAGGGGCTGTTTGGTCCCTAGCACCTGCTTTCAAAAGCTTAGTATGGGCACATGCATGTGTGATCTGAGTGCTGGGGGAGGTGGAGACGAGGGGTTGCTGGAGCTCATTGGCTGCCAGCCTTGTCTTGATCCTGGTGAGAGATCCCACTCAGAAAATTAGGTAGACAGCTTCCGGGCTGGGCGTAGTGACACCCACCTTTAATCTCAGCACTCGATAGGCAGGTGCAGGTGGATCTCTGAGAGTCCCAGGCCAGCCAGAGTTTGAGTGAGACCCAATTTCAAAAAAGAAAAAAGAAAAAGAAAGAGAAGAAAAAGAGAAAAATCAAACAAAAAAATCACTGGAGTGATGGCTCAGTGGTTAGGAGTGCTAGCTGCTCTTGCAGAAGACCAGGGTTCAGTCTGCAGCTCACACTGCCTGTAACTCCAGCTCCAAGGGATCTGACATCCTCTTCTGGCCTCTGCAGGCACATGAGCACATCATATGTCACACACACGTGCGTGTACACACACACACACACACACACACACACACACACACATAAATAAACATAAATTTAGACAGTGTCTGAGGAACAGCACCCAAGTCTGGCCTCTGGTCTCCACATGCATACATAGGCACTTGCACTAGAAAACACATGTGCACAAGCACACATAAATACACTCCCAGCACACTAAAAAAGAAATAAGAACTTAATACATAGATGGAGATGAGAATACAGTTTCTAAAATTGTCTTCCCTGGGTGTTTGAATAGTAGTGGGAAGCAGTATGAAGTTGGGGGATCCTAAACATGGGCTCTAAACATCAATTATAAAAATGATGAAAAAAAACAGACATTATATTTTAGAGAAAATGAAAACAGAATATCATAAATTTTTTTATAGTAATAACTACTGTTGCTAGAAACAAGACTCTGAACCCTACAGATACTTTTTCTTTTCAGCAAATTCAGTGTCAACCATGCTGGGCACCATTTTAAAGGCTTTTTTTGTTCACCGTACATGATCTCTCTGGAAGTTCTTCTTGGCTATTGAGTGGACTCTGAGTTCCTAAGATCTAGTCTTGCTCACAAGTAAATCAAGATCAAGAGTACGTAATTGGTTGACTGATCAATGATCCTCCGTAGACTCCATCCCTAGTCCTTGGGAGCAGGACCTTGCTGGCTATCTACGTTCCCGCCACTAGATGGCAAAGCTAGCCCGCCAAGAGCAAACCTGGGGGGTGGTGTTTACTCTTCCATCGCTCAGCTGTGCATCGGACTGGGCCTTTAAGCATGGGAAAGGGGGGGGGGGCCTCAACGGTTCACAATATGCTAAGTAGTTGTCACATACGGAATTTATCACACTTAGCAAACCCATCTCCAGGTTCTAGAGTTCATCCTGATGAACTGAGTTCTGGTCATGCTCTCCACAGCCAGACAAATTCCTGGCAGGTATTTTTCCAAAAACAGCTATTGCGCCAGCACACTCCCACCATGGCCTACAGCACTGCTGAACCGTCCACCAAATGTGCAGTGATTCATTTCAACACGAAAGAAAGCCATGAACCTGCCAAATATTTCCATATGTTTATCAAATACTTTATAACCCATTACTAAGGATAAGCTCTCCACCAATTCTGCGCTGAGAATAAACGGTTGGAGAGTTCATTGACAATGTGCCAATTGCTATTCAAAATACCACATACCATAGCACTATTTTCAAATTCAGCTTCAGGAATGGAGACAGAGCAATGTCTGCTGTAAAAGTTTGGCGGTCCTTGAGGGAGAGGAGGATGGTCAAGTTACACTGTTGATTATTTTACAGTAACCCACAACTTCTGTTTCTCATCACAATAAAAACCAAAACCTCCCTTCTTTTTCTTTTTCTTTCTTTTCTGCTATTTTTTCCAGGATATGTACATCTCAATTTATAAAATGGATTGCTGTGTGTAAATCAAATTTGGGGTGACTGGTACTAAGGTAACCCCAAGGGAGCATCTCTCTGCTAGCTCTTGCATTTGCTGGTGTATAAAGTCTCTCTATTTTTTTAATTTGGACTTTCAGTAAAGAATAGTTAATAAATACATTATATTTGATAGTCACAGTGTATTTTGCTAATCACATATCAGTTTTACCTGTAGGAAATTTCTAACTTTTAAAAATTTTAAAATCATAAAATAATGATTTATGAACTGCTGACTTGATGTTGGTCTTTCCTAATGTCCCTACCTCAGAGTTCCCATCGGTAACAACTAAGGTGAAGTAGCTTTAGCTTCTGAATCCCTGCATCTGGTCCCACTGTTAAAAATCAATGTGTCTGTTGACTATTGGAGTATTGGGCACAAAAAGAAAAGCGATCTATTCAGTCGAGAAAGTTAACCCACACTAGCAACTTTATATGAACTGAGCCAAGCGCATACTGAGCAGTCTCACATTATAAAACTGCTGCAAGAGAAGTGGCGAGGAAATCTACATGCACCGTCTCACAAGGGAGAATCATCTCTAAAATGAAATTCCACACATGGTTTGATTGGCACCTTCTAGCCCAGCTCTCTTACTTGGCTGGGGTTTTAACATTCTCTCTTCTAAATCATAAACCAGATCTTAAACACAATTCTCCAGTCAGCAAGTTATGACTTTTATAATCCTCTGTAGACACAAATGGACTTGGGCATAAGGGGGGGGGGGTATTTCAGAAGCCAGAAAAGTTAATAAGGCAGAGCGAAAGGGGCCTGATGTACCAGACGACATCTTTCTGTGTGTGTGCTTGGTTTGCGTGAGCGAGTGAGTGAATGAGTGAGTGAGTGAGTGAGTGAGTGGAGGTGGAGTCATGCCCAGACAACCTTGAGTGTGGCCATATGCCAGGCTAGTCCACTAGAAGATTTCATGGCATCTCCTGTCTTCTCCCATCTCCTGTAGGGCACTGGAATTACAGATGTATACTACCTACTCTGGCTTTATGTGGGTTCTGGGCATCCGAGCTCAGGTCCCCAACGCTAGTGTGGCAAGCCCTTTACATGTTGAACCATCTCCCCAGCCCCAAGCCACTACTTTCCAAATTGAAGACAGTGTAATAGAGTCAAATCAACCAGACTGGGGAGTTGCTGCAGCTTTCCCAGAACTCTGTTATTATAGAAAATCTCAAGATCACACACACACACACACACAAAAGAGAGAGAGAGTCAATCGAAAAATTTAGTTTCCATGTGCCCAATACTCAACTTTGGTAATTCTCAATACTTGGCCATTTTTTAAATCTACTCACCCCTGACAGGAGGGGCTGGTTCTTTAAAGCAAGTCCCAGATTTCCACTTCGTTTCACCTCCTTGTTTAAAGGGTCTTCCACTGTCCCTTTTGCTACCCAGGCAGAGGGAAGAGGCGAGACAGGAAGAGAGAGGAAGAGTGAGGCAGACAGAGGCAGAGAAACTAGCTTTGACATAACTTTGCAAAGAGACAAATTTCTTTCCAGGAAAGGTTTTTACACCTTTTCCAGTGACATCTGTTAATAATCACAAAAATAAAGAGGGCCCCCTCTGGTTCTGCTTAAGCAGAAAGCATTCCATTTGTATTCCAATGCAAACATCGCTCCTCTGATATTAACCTTACAGTGGCCACCACTCACTCAGAAAGGAAGAAGGGTAGCTGATCCCTAGAAGACAGCCTAAGCGTGATCCCTTCTGCAGTGCCGTTCTATGCTCCTCCTGTGGGTTCCGCCTTGTTCAGGAGTGGGACAGGCTCTAGAGTGTCCTCCTGTCCCAGGAGTTCATCCTTACCTGTGAAGCTTACTGTAGTCTCCGGTCCCAAAGCGCAGCCCAGCAAGGATCTGGGGGGGATGCAGGCACTGGTTAGGGAATGTGCCAGGAGCCTAGTGGGCAGCAGAGCGCAGGGTCTGCTCAGCTCCGCGGAGCTCTCAGGGCCCGGGACCAGCCAGCCAGAGTGGTGCTGCTGTGCTGGGTGCCTGGAGATGGGAGGGGAAGGGGCGATGACGCCGCCGGCTTGGAGGGGAGGGGTGGGCGGATCCTGCATACTCACCCCTGCATCCCTGCTGCACACTGATGGTTAAACACTAGAAAAACCTCTAAGTGGGTTCACAAAAGATGTAGGCACCCGGGGCATATTTTAACTCATGTTTAAAAAAAAAACAAAGCAACGAAAACCAGAGGAGGAGGAGCCGTCAGCGTGATCGTGCAGGCCTGTGATACTAGCACATGGGGAGTGGAGACAGAGGGATCAGCAGTTCAAGGCCAGCCTTAGCTTCACGGAGAGTTTAAGGCCAGCCTGGCTACACAAGACTTAATCCAAAAAAACAAATTATCATCATCTGAAGATGATGCTAACGTGGAAGAGAGGTGAATTACCTTTGTCTTCCTATCGGTATCCAGCAATCCACAAGAACAAATTCTTGTCTATCCCTAGCCAGTTCCTACCCGGACTTTGCTTTCCTGAATGAACACCTCAACCAACTCAATCAGTACCGGCGCCAAGGGAGCAAAGGTTGCCTCCAACTCGAGTCTCTCTGCCTAAGCCCAAAGACAGAGGTGAGGAGCCTCGGCTGGGATGCTGGGACATTCAGGGAGCATCCTGCGCAGCCTCCCAGAGTTCCCTTCGGTTTTTACCACCACCAACAACCACCCCCCACCTCTGGTCTCAACAGAATTTTCAGCATACTCTTTCTGTCTGCTCTTCTTTTATTCTCTCCTCAGGGTAGGCTCCTTAGGGGTGGAGATTGTGTGAGGAAAAGAACTTCGTTTTTCAGCTTTTACTGGGAAGCAGGCCTGGGGCGAGAGTTCAGTGTATGGGGCATTTGTGTACGAATGCCCAAGACTCAAGGTTTCATCCTCAGGGTGTGTGCACACACTGCTCCCCCGCCCCCCCCATACACACATGAAAGAAAAAGAAAGAAAAGGAAAAGGAAACAAAAAAACAAAACTGTAGCTTGAGTTTTCCTGCCGGGCCCACAGTCAGGACAAATCTCTGTCACCTGCCAGTCCCACAGCCGCTCAGACCCAACCAAGTAAACACAGAGACTTATATTGCTTACAAAGTGTATGGCCGTGGCAGGCTTCTTGCTAACTGTTCTTATATCTTAAATTAAGCCATTTCTATAAATCTATACCTTGCCACATGGCTCATGGCTTACCGGCATCTTCACATGCTGCTTGTCATGGTGGCGGCTGGCAGTGTCTCCTCAGCCTTCCACTT
>CABHPH010094391.1:0-21827 GCA_902168325.1 Peromyscus nudipes
AAAAAAAAAAAACAAAAAACCCTATATTTCAATAGAATTTCATACAGAACATACTCGTGATGAAAAATTTTAAATACTCATAAATCTCAAGTACCTGCCTTCTTGATTGTGCCATTTTTTTCTATTCTCTGACCTTTGATCTTTTTCTCCAAGTTTAAAGTCACTTAACCGAAACAGTTATATTGCTATAATCTTTATAAAGACCCTACCCACTAAAGCACAGATGACAATCTCCAGTCATTATTGTAAGTTACTCTTTATAGCCTTCTGATTTGTGTACTGTTATAGAATAATAGATGTTGAGTTTTTGTATTAAATTATATGTATATATTTTTAACTAATAAACTATCATTTTTTCTCTTTTCTTCTGCCTCCGTGAGGTCCAAAAAAATGCCTAATATGGGGTATAAAATGCACTGTTTTAACAACAAAATTGACATAGTCTTGCCAGAATACTTAGCAATTTTCCTTTATCTCTATGCCTTTTACCTTCTTCATATAAACCTACAATGATTAATTTTTGTCATTTCCTCATTTTGCAAGGCATATTAGCTTTGAAAACCCTCTTAAGGAACCAAGAACTTATTGAGTCATCTTGTCTGATAAATTCCCCTTTCTCATATAAAAGAACATGCAAAATTGACTAAGTCCTAAGAACATATTATAATCTTATCTCAAAATATATAGCCTCCTGCTATTTTTTTTGTACTCATGAGAATGTGTGGTGTCTCTGCATGAGTATTCCATGTATAAGTATGCTGTTGCAAGGGCCAGAAGAAAACAGTGGATCCCATGGAACCATCTCACAGAGGTGGGGAAAACTGAAACCAGGTTTTCTTTAAAATCATCAGGTGGTCTTAACTACTGAGTCATCTGCCCAGCCTAAAGAAATAATACTTTTAATTAACCCTTTGCAAAGTAGTCACCTATTAAATGGAAGCCACTTATTTCAAAGCAAATCTTTTCACATTAATTGTACATCTTATTTCTTTTTCAGCTAAGTATATCTGTCTAGCTCCAGTCCATCCCTCTGTCTCATGGTGTGCTTCCAGGTGCTCAGTTCAATGTGTTATAGGCTTCTCTAGTACTTTGCAAGCACCCACACCATGCGTTTGTTTGTTTTTCTCTTGAGCACAGATCTTGATTCTTTTCATTGTTTTTGTTGTGGCTTCCTAGTCCCTTCTCTTTCAGTTATTTTTAAAGAGTAGAGTGATAGAAAATTTATACTGACTAAATCATTTTCATGTTTTTTTTGTTTGTTTTATAAAGCACAGTTCATCATTCTAAGAAACATTTAAGCAACTCAAACAAATATAAATTGTTCTGGAATACCTTAGCATGGATATAATGTTTCATTCCAATGAAAGAAAGGACAATTCTAAAATGCAAGGCCTCCTGGAATGTACAATAACCTTGTCTGTTAGTTCATTTTGCCTTCCCAATGAAGTTGTAAATGTCACTGCATAAGTAATTGAATTGTTTGTGATGCATGGTGGCTACAGGTCAGTGTTACTCCTCCTCCAAGGCAACCACAAAGGCTGCTTGGTAAACTGTCTCTCACACCAGTCAGTAGGACAGGAGAGACCCTAGGAAAGAGAGCATAGCCACAAAATGCAAAATCTCCTAGCTTTGCATATGCTCTGGAGGAGCCAATTATAAATTCTCTTCGGTATAACACTTCTTCTAAGAAACAGCTTGTACTTTGGGATCAGGCTTACAGACCATATTGCTTAAAGCAACAGGAAAAAAAAAAGAGCAAATGAAATAAGGATTGACTCTGTACTCACGAAATGCTCTATAGAATTCTTCAAGAGCCAAGTGCTTGTCAGCATTGAAGTCATCATACTTGATCAGATCATACAAAGTACAGCCAGAAAGGTCCTTGTTCAGTTCTTCCTGTTTAATCACCTGGCAATCAATAGAGTAAAATGTTTATATTTGTCTCAATGCTTCTATATAATATAATTATTTGTAGGTAATAATCACATAATAGATTACTTTAAATCTGAAGAGCAGTAAAAAAAATAGATCAACGACAAACAGATTTTTGATTTTTGAACAATTATTTTTAACTACTATAATGACACAATTAAGATACAGCCTTAGACTTTGTCTAATCCTCACAGCGCAACTTAACAAATCTGCACATTTTCTATTCAGCTTGTATTATTTGCTTTATTTACACCAACTCAAGGAGACACCTGCAACAGGAAAACCATGCTCTATTCCTCATGTCGGAAGAAAACACTGTTGCTTCTGTCGTGAAAAGTACAGCATGCTGTAACGACTTCCTTCTTCATATTATTTGTGAAAAATGAAGTTAGATTTTATTTTCCCCTTATGCCTTAGCTCCTCTGTAGCTGGAAGATGAGTCATTTGAGATTGGGCCAGACTCCCTGCTCACAAAAGAACTATTAAGCAAATGACTGTTTCCAGGAGCCAGACAGAATTAATGCACCGATTGATAACAAGTCTACTCATGCATGGTGAGGCAAACCATCATTGTCATTCCTTCTCTGTGTACACCCATGAGCTGAGGTTCAGCATTTTTATACTCTGATGATTTTGACTATTGCTTGTCAGAAAGCAGAGTTCACACAATTTAACAGACATTCCTATACATGGTGTGTATCTGCATTGCTGCATCCCCGGTTCCCCAGTCCTTGGTATTCTACCACATACCGAGGCAGCAATTCCTACTGCGTGTAGATCAGCCTCAGAACGGTTTGTTGTTCTCCTTGCTTTGAAAGGTGAGGCAATGCATGATCTCTGCAGTCATCACGAGTGTACTTGGGTCCTGCCAAAGCTACTTATTAGCTGTCTAATTTATTGTTAAGTTAATTCCCATGACTCAATTAAAATATGAATACAAATATTATAACTCCCTTCATATAGAACTAGTCAAGTATAATCAATTCATGTAATATTCACTCAAAAATCGTCCTTTACCATTAAAAAGTCATTTCTCTTTATGTAATATATATATATATATATATATATATATATATATATATATATATATAAATAATTCCCTGCAAGTTTTCAGGCATCAGCTTATGTGTGCTATGGCTATGCATTCACATGTGTTTGTCTTCCTTTTGGCAAAACATAGCATTTCACATATATTTTGTTATAGAGGCAGGCGTTTTACCCATTCTCAGGAATCTCTGGTGCTTTTAATATATATTTTAACCCTTTGGAGGGTTTGGTGACCCACATTGCATGACACTGCTTTGCTGGCTAAGTGTATGTTGTTCCCATCTTCAGAGGAAGCTTGTAAGTCATTCCCACTCCATTCTGAGTCTGCCAACCTTCACTTGAATTTTACACTTTAACTATCAAATATATTCTTGCAGATAGTATTAAATTTTTATTGATTAAGCTGTTATTTGCAAAGTAAGGGTAACGAGGGCATGGTATTATCTGGCATGACTGATCTTATAAATAGATGTTGTAGATGTGATTATTATACCATATGCTCTACACATTCTAGCCACAGGGATTAACAATACTGCCTAATGGCTGAAGCCATCTCTGCTATAAGCCTTTTGGGAAAATAAAGCCCTTCTTTTCCATTTAGACACAATGGATCCCTCAGTCGTTATCCATCTGTTATTGATTAGACTGCATATAATGCTTTTGCTCTGGGCTGGAAGTTGGCACTGGGTCTAATCATGCCACACTGTGGTTTTTCCTGAAGATTCTTATTGTTGGTATTAAGGCCATATTTAGGATACATTAACACCAAAGTTTATCAGACATTTCTATTTTAGGTACTTTTAAATCACATAAATTTGTAAATGGATAGATGGAACAAAGACATTGGGTTTAATTTTTGTCATTTTATGCCTCGTATTTTTTCTAATCTTTTGCTAAAACTGAATTCATTTTTAGACCTAGAAAACAAGTTTTCAGCTTTTTGGTACTTGATGGTCTTGTATATTTTTTGTTTTTTCTAAACTGGATTATGATTATACAGCTCAAGGTCAGCATACTGCTGTAATGAGTATGTATGAAAGTTTGGTTCTTTTATCTCCATAAAATGTCTATAGAATTTTTTAATCAATGCCATAATTCAGAGATAATTCAGTGCTTTGATATTGTATCATTTCTGATCTAGAATTTTTTTAACTTTCCTTTTAGTAGATTATGTTCCCTATTCTTCTTTAGTCATGGACTTAATGGTTAGTTTCTAATTGTGATTCTTACCAACCACTGCCCCAGAGTTTGAAATATAGCTTATGATAAGACAGCAAAAATTGTCCTTAACTGAGAGCAGAGCAAGACTCTGGGAAAAATCACTAAGAGGTATATATTTGGAGAAATATTAGTTGGAATAACTATTTTGCAAGGAAACACATTTAAAAGAACTATGGAAATCAGGTACTTTATGGAACTATGGAAAGACAGCAGCATGCTAGCATAGTCATAAGCAAAGACCCATTTGAAGTCAAGAAGGAAAGAATTGTCTATTCAACCTTCTCCAAACTCGAGGCAGTGCATCATGGGGCAGGTGGCTCCTTTGTTGAAGAGAGATTGTAATATCCTTAACTTGGAACTTAGAGACAGACCTACCATAGGAAACACAGTGCTGGACCAGGCACTCTAGCGTTTGCTTCATGCTAGCAGATTGGATGAAGCCTCTGGATTCAACACTGACAGTCAGTCAGGAACTGAATCTATCAGCACTATTCTAAGTGTGGGGCACACAGCAGAGAAAAATCTCCCTGTGGTGGATGGTGAGTTGGAGAATGAACCACAGAAGTTTCCTTCAAATAATACTGTGCTCTCATAGTGAAACTCAACACCAGGGAAAACACAAAAGATCCTGTATCCAGGACACTCCATACTGATGAAGCTTCTGGATTTGCATTGTGTGAAAAGAGATCTGCACCCAACAGAGCGGTTTTGTCCTACCATAATGAAAGTTGAGGTACAGGCCTGAGACACACCTAAGGAGACAGTAGAGAGGGTTGTAGTTAAAAGTCCTTGGGTACCATCCTGCTTAGTGCTCTCCTCGGTGACCAAGGCAATCCCTCCACCATCTCTTCTCTAAATTTAGCTAGTAAAGTCTGACGAATGGCTCTGTCTGTCTTGGAACAGAATAGATGTGTAAGTTTTTTAATTGCTGAGCATCTTATGGCCAGGCTTGCCATAGTAAAACCCAGCATCTGTAAGACACAATGACCCTTGACCTCAAGCAAGTACCTGTGGGATTTGCTAGATTTTGGGATTCTTCCTGGTGACAAGCTCAGGCTTTACAGCCCTGGTAGGCCAGATTTGCAATCTAGCCTACATTGTATCTGGCAGATATCTCAGTCCATGGGTTTGGGTTCCACTCCTGTGTTGTGCTCTTATTAGATAGTTGAGCATTTCAGGGGCCTTAGTGGTCTGGAAGTTATCACTCCATCCCCTCATCAACCTCGGAAAGCACATAGTAGTCTCAGTGTCTGCCCAGGTGATAGGTGATGTCTCTTTGTATGCTGTGAATGTGTTGCTCTGATTGGTTGATAAATAAAATGCTGATTGGCCAGTAGCCAGGCAGGAAGTACAGGTGGGATAAGTAGATGAGGAGAATTCTGGGAAGAGGAAAGCTGAGTCAGCAGTCGCCAACCAGACACAGAGGAAGTGAGATGTGAAGGCAGAACTGAAAAAAAAGTACCAAGCCACATGGCTAAACATAAATAAGAATTATGGGTTAATTTAAGTGTAAGAGCTAGTTAGTAATAAGCCTGAGCAAATGGCCAAGCAGTTTTAATTAATATAAGCCTCTGTGTGTTTACTTGGGTCTGAGCAGCTGCAGACCAGGCAGGACACCGGAAATCTTCTGACTATACCCAGGAGAAGAAGAATGAATATGCACTCACCCTGTGGCAAAGCTAGTGGATATTAAAAGCAAGGGGTTTAAGGGTTTAAAAATATCTAACACTTCAATGTTTATAAATAAACTTTTCAAGTAATGGTTACATTCCATAATGGAATAAGGTACCAAAATCCAACCATAAAGTGGTAATAGGCGAGGTCTCCGACAATGTAAATTAACTATTTTAAGAAACAATATGAACTTCAAATAGTGAGTAAAAACAAATGAATAATTTGTCATATAAACTTAGCAGAGAGATTCAACAGTTCTTTTGAATCAAACATAAATCCTGGAATGGAAAACTATACTAGATGAAATGGAAATCATTCAGAAACAAATAACAAAATAAAATCAGCAAGTTTGAGGACAAACTAGATGCAAATATATATTGAACGAGGAAAATAAATAATTAAGAGGGACCGAAAAAGTTAAAAAAGTGATTTGACAGCATTAGATAACAAATAGTAGATCATTGAGATTCAAGAAAGACGATACTGTGAGTGGATTTGAAAGACAATTCACTGAGAACAAAAGAAGCAACCTACAGAGTGGTACAAATGTCCAGGTAAAAAGAAGTCAAAAAATGACCTGAACAAAATCTACCCTAAAACATATTAATGAACCACTCCAAAATTAACAAAGGATTTAAAAAGTGGAGGGTGAAAGGAAGAAGATAGCCCCAAAGGGCTTACCAAGTTATCCAATAGACTTCTTTGAAGAAACTGCCAAAGCAAGAGAAAAGTGAATAAGACTGTCAGAATGAAGAAGGAGGAGGAGGTGGAGGAGAAGGAGAAGAAGAAGAAAACATGGTTTATGTACTAAGCAGACAAGCCACAGTCCAAGAATGAAGTCATGCAAAGGGAATTCTGAGTGCTTATAGTAAAGCCCCCCACACACACACATAAAGGAAAAGACAAGTGTCCAGTGACCCCTGTTTCTTCAAAAACATGGAACTGTTCTTGGAATGTGCTTTCACGCCCCTCCCAGGTGTAGCACATAAGAGTGAGTTTAATTTAAATTATTTATTATAACTGGCTATTGTTGTTTATATACCTCTATGCAAAAACATATTTTTGCCATGTACAGCCTGTCCTTGTGATTATTAACACCTTTAACTCATAAGAACATTACTCAGGTGATTGTTCTTAACTCTCAGGATATAAATTGATGCTCTGAATAAAATTGGTTATTGCATGAGACTTTAGTTTGCCTCATTTTTAGGCTCTGTTCTCCAAGGTCCCACTGTCTCTAAGGTGGTTATCATCAAGCCAAGCCTGTCCTCCTGGTATAAAAGAGAACTTGGGCTATAGCTCAGTGGTAGAGGGCCTTTCTACCATGCATAAGGCTTTAAGATCAATCCTAAATAAAGTAGACATACCCACACAGCACAAACTCTCTCTCTCTCTCTCTCTCTCTCTCTCTCTCTCTCTCTCTCCCCTCTCTCTCTCTCTCTCTCTCTCTCTCTCTCTCTCTCTCTCTCTCTCACACACACACACACACACACACACACACACACACGGAAACACACACAGTAAGACAGACAACATATTAGCAATGAGGGAGATAATGGAGCACAGATATTCCCAAACAGTCAGAAGCTGAACAAATTATCACCTAAGTTTTATATAAAATGCTAACAGAAGTTCTTCAAGATGAAAGGGAAAAGAGTGAGTACATGATAATTAAATCGATGTGTTAGGAGAAAGGCAATGGAAAATGTAAAAAGTGCCATCAAAAATGAAAGTTTGGGGAAAAAGTCGAGTACACCTGTAGTTAGTAATTACGTTTTTCCCCTGTTGTTCTCAAATTTTAAGATCATTTTAAAACATCTGCTTATAATCAAAGGATAGTTTTTATGGGTCTTGTGAAAATAACAAAGCAAAGTCTAATATTACACTTTTCCAGTCTGCTTTCCATTGCTGTGATAAAACACTGACCAAAACCAACTTGGGGAACGGAGGTTTATTTGGATTCCACTTCCATATGAGAGTCTGTCATTAAGAGAAGTCAACAGAGGAACTCCAGGAAGAACTTGCAGGCTGCAACTCAAGCAGAAACCTTGCAGAAATGGTGCTTACTGGCTTGCTTTCTCTGGTTTACTCAGCAACTTTTCTTAACACACAATGCACAAAGATCTGGGCCCGTTCACATTAATCATTAATCAAGAAAATGTTCCACAGGCTTGCCTATAGGCTAATCTGATGGAGACAATTCCTCAACTGAGCTTCTCTCTTCTCAAATTCTGTGGTTTGTGACAAGTTGACAAAAACAATCAGCACACTGACATAATAAAAATTATAAGAGTCAAAATATAACAATGGAGAAAAATTAACCATAAAAGAATGAGATAGAAATAGAGAAACTGCAAAACCCCTAAAAAGAGGTAGCAAAATGGCAGTAATAAAACAATGCTAGATCATAATACAGTGTAAATAGATTAAATTTTCTAATTAAAAATCAGAGTGATTAAATGTCTAAAAATGAAAAGCAAAACAAACAAACAAAAACAACCACATGCTGCTTACAAGAAACTGAGTCATATTTTAGAATATACTTGTGTTAAAAGACAAAGTGAAAAAATGTATTCTATTTAAGTGGATTTTTTTTTTTTTTGGTTTTTCGAGACAGGGTTTCTCTGTGTAGCTTTGCGCCTTTTCTGGAGCTCACTTGGTAGCCCAGGCTGGCCTCGAACTCACAGAGATCCGCCTGGCTCTGCCTCCCGAGTGCTGGGATTAAAGGCGTGCACCACCAACGCCCGGCTTAAGTGGATGTTTTTAAACAAGCAGTAATAATCATATTTTTGTTTATGAAAATAAACTATTCAAATCAGTAAAAAGAAAAAAAGTAAAGACAATTTACAATGAGAAGGACGTTGGCTCTGATAAATCAAAAGAACTCCGAATATAAAGGCATTGCGTATCATAGAACTCAAGTATATAGAGGAAATATTAGAACAGCTGAAGGGAGTCATAAACTAAAACAAGAATATCAGGTACTTCAACACCCTACATTCAGTGATCGGCATAATATCTTGACAGAAAACCAACTAGGGACCCAGAACTAAACTACACCTAAACCAAATGGAACTGGCATTTATATACAGTACATTCCATACAGCTGCTGCAGAATTCATTTGATGAGCACTACATTGAAACTTTCTCTAGGATAGCTCATATAGCTGTTCCTAAAACAGTACTGATAACAATTTTAAAAACTTAAACTTGTGAGGAATTTATTTAGAAACCTCAACAGAGCAAAAGTAGAAATCAATACCATAAACATCTTTGGAAACTCTGTAGATATATTCAAATTGACATTATTGAAAATCCCACAAAATTAATTCAAAATTTTTTTAAAAAATTGAAATTTATTGAGACAAACAATAATGGAAAATAACATACTCAAACCTCAAGGATACAGCAACAACAGTACTAAAAGCAAATTTTATAGCAGCCACTTACATGAAAAAAGAATAAAGATCTCAATTATCTTATCATTGCATTTCAAGGAGCTAAGAAAACTGAAAATTAGTAGCAATAAAGTAAAACAGAAGATCAGAAAAGAAATAAAGTACACAGAAGAAACCATACAAAGATCCATTAAAAGGTAGTTGTATTTTTGTATATAATTATTTAAATAAAATAAACAAATCCTTAGCTTAACCAATATGAAAGATAATAAAAGACAACAAAAGAAAGAAGACAATAATAATAAAAACACAAATGAAAATGGAGATATTACAATTTTCACAAGATAAAATCACTGGATATTATTAGTATATAAAGAACTATAAGCCCTCAAGTTTGACAATACAGAAAAAATGAATTCAAATTCCTGAACATACACACAATTTCTCTGTTTGAATCAGATAATAATAATAATTCATGAAATAAAAACCATCCCAGTAACAAGTAAGAAGATAGTAATAATAATGTCTTCTATCAAAGGAAAAAGCAAGGTCTGATAAGACCACTGCTGAATTCTGCCAACGATTTAAGAATAATACAAATTCTTTTTAGATCACTCACAAAACCTTGAAGCAGATCTAAATCTTCTATAGCACTTTCTCATAGGATTGCATTATCCTGACACCAAAAGCCATAAATCAGAAGAAAGAAGAAGCAAAGAGACATGGGAGGGAGGAAGAGGAGAGGATGAAGGATGGAAGTAACAGCAGAGAGAAAGAGAATGGTAGAAGGCTGGAAGCTACAGATAAATGTCTCTACGGAACATAGATAGAAAGACTTCAACAATATTCTAGAAAGCCTCATCCAATTATATATTACTCCCAGGATCTACTGATCATCATGTGAAGAATTAAAGGAGCATTTGTAGGCATAAATTCATAAATACATGTTAGCACATGAACAGAATGAAGAATAGATGCTATAGGGTTATCTCATTAGACAGAAAGGGCTTAATCCAATTCAGAATCCTTTCATGATAAAACTCAGACAATAAACTTCATATAGCAGTAACATGAACCAACCTATTGCAACACACCCATTGTGTAATCATAATATTCAGTAAGGGGAATGGTAAGTTTTGCCTGGAGTGACTGGAATGGGACAAAAATACCACTTTCTTTAAGAATATGATACTGAAAATTCTACATGAAACAATTAGGAGGTCTAAAGGAATGAGGACATCCCAAGGAAGAAGTCAAATATTCACTATTAGATGCGACATGGTCTTACATTAAAAAAAAATCCCAAATACTGAAACAAAAGTTTCTTAGGAAAAATAAGTTCATCATCATTTCAGGAAACAAAATCAACATACAAAAATAAAAAAGCAAATGCTTATCCTGATTTGAATATTATACTATAAAAATGTGTGTGTTAGATGGTGCCTCCATAAGTATGTAGAGATCCTATATGCCAATTAAAAATTTAAAATATGTTTAAACCTTCCTCTGCTTATGAAATTTAATTTTTGATAAAGATAAGCATACACACAGTCACACATTCTTGCACACTCTCATACACACACCCTCAAACACTTATACATACTCACACATTCATGCACATACACACTAACACACTCATGCACATAGACACACAACATTAAATGTTTATGGTGATGAGACCATGAGTCTAGAGAGGAGAGGTGTGGGGTTTTAATGTAGGTGTGGTTTTGTTTACTTGCCAGAGAGAGTACAGAAAGTGTCTTGAGAATGCATGGAGAGGGGTACAATTACACTCTGGTAATTTGCATTCTCCTCCTCCGTCTCAAATCAATTTTCCTGAACAAATCATCATCATGCTATGGGCACAATGGTCTTGGTAGAGTTTAAGCTCAAGGATTACTAAAGTCATTGATTAAGTCTAAAAGCAAGGTAAATTTGTTAATTTCTGTAACCAGCAAATGTGTACATTGTATAAGAGTTTTAAAAGTCAGAAAACACAGATATATCCTTTGTGAGAACGCATATATTAAAGTATTAGATTCAAACCCCTCATTCTCTGTAGCTTCTAGCATTCTGTTGTACTCTTCCATCCCTCCTCCTTTCCTGCCCCTCCCTCCTGTGTCTTTGCCTCTTCATTCTTTTCTTCTGGTTTCTGGCTTTTGATATCAGCATAATGCAGGACTGTGAGAATGTACTATAGAAGACTGAGATCCTCTTCAAGGTTTTGTGACTGATCTGAAAAGTATTTTTATTATTCGTAAATGTATGGGAGAATTCAGCAGTGGTGTCATCAGACCTTGGTTTTTTCCTATGATGGAAGACATGATTATTTCTACTTTCTTACTTTTTCCTGTACTTCATAGTCTGGAAACTTTTTATTTCTTGGATTTCTTTCTTTCCTTACTTCCTTTTATGCATGTTTTTACAAACTTCTTTTCAGTTACCATGAATGGTGAAGTAAGTCATGTACAGAAGTAAGTTAGCAGAGCAGGACGCACAGGCCCAAACCTGATGGAGTCTCTAGGCTAAAGAAATTGAATAGGAGCATGAGATGGTATAAATAAGTAACATAATTATAAACTATCTACAGTGCTCTAAATTAAAACAACTTAAAAAAACAGAATAAATGGTTGATAGTACAAATTTTATTTGTTTAAGCATATGAAACTCATACTATCCTATAAGAAAAACTAAAATCATAAGGAAATTGTTGAATATTCTGTTATCTTTTATGTTTCCTAACATGCCTAATATAACTATTAGAAATCAATATGGATGAATTGGCAAGATGGCTCATCAGGTAAATGCACTTGCTGCCAAGTCTAATGACCATCTATCAATCTGCTACGGTAGAAGGAAAGATCCACCTCTCTTAGGTATCCTCTGACAGTGCACACACTAAGGAATGTACACATATGCATATGCACATCAAATAAACAATATTCAATTTAAAGTAATCACTATAGCAATTATTTTGAAAATTCATGTGAAGGATATGTTGATTAAAGAATTGCTGGTTTAAAAAAAAAGCATTTTATTCATATGACATTCTATTGATCCCATGAGGGTTTTCAAAACAAGGATATAAAACTTTGAAATGAAGCCAGGCAGTGGTGGCCCATGCCTTTAGTCCCAGCACTCTGGAGGCAGAGCCAGGTAGATCTCTGTGAGTTTGAGGCCAGCCTGGTCTACAAAGCGAGATCCAGGACAGGCACCAAAACAAACAGAGAAACCCTGTCTCGAAAAATAAATAAATAAATAAATAGATAAATAAATAAATAAATAATAATTAATTAATTAATTAAAAAAACTTTTAAATGAGTTTCACATTCTAATGGAAAAAATAGTGCTTAAAATCTCTAAATTACAATATTGCAGTTTCCCTGGAGCATATTGGAAACAGCATTTTACACACACACACACACACACACACACACACACACACACACACACACCATCCTTGAGAGCTTTCTCTTTCCTTTCAATTGCCCACTGTTGCTATTATTCTTAGCACTGAAGGAATTTCCATAAGTTCTCAGCTGTGTCTTCTGTATTGACAGTGGTGGCACAAAGCAAACTCATGGTTTTCCATTGAACTGTTTTGCATAAAGGATAAGATTATGCCCTTTCAATGTGAAAATACTTACCAGTTCACCATTAACAGGTGATCGGGACAAATACCTTGGTGCTTTTTACTATTGTGTATTAAATGGGATTAATCCCTATAAAATTCCCAAGGGACCCTCACTTAACCTCTCTCTGTATTCATAGAAGTTCTTGCGTGTTTGCTTCTACTTAGTTACCACTGAAATAGCTTTTTGTTCATAAGACAAAACAATCCTTACTTGTCTCACAGTAAATAAGTATCCTAGGTGGCTGAGGATTAAAGAAAAGAGAGAAAAATATAATAGCGTTCATCAATTCAAAATAAGCTTTAATAGTCCCTATATAACTATTTTAATTATGTTAAGACAAACACTTGCTACATGGAAATATTACAAAAATGATCATTACCTTGCCACCTTGTTAGCTGGATTAAAAAAAAACCTTCCTTTTATTTATTTTTTACTTTTTATTTAATTTTGTAAATGTATTTACATGTGCTTGTCATTGAGCAAATGGATATAACAGGATAATCTAAGTAATGTAAAGAAGTAGTTATTCCTATAATTTTATTAAAGAGTTGCCATATGTGCCCATTAGAAAAACATTTCATTTTAATATGCATTTATAATGCAAATTGCCTTATTAAGACGACAGAATCTAAATGGAGAAAAACTGAAACCAATGTACTCACTACTGCTGCAATATGAAACTCAGTATCACAAGGGGACTCTGAGCAAATCCCATACCCACCTTCCTCTATTCTTACAAATTTATTTTTTCAATTTGGCACACACACACACACACACACACACACCCATACATATTATTTACTAATATTCATGTGTCTGAGTGTATGTCTGCATGCCATATGTATACCAGTGCCTGAGGAGGCTAGGGAAGACATCAGACTGTAAAACTGGAGTTCCCAGGTGGTTGTGGGCTACCAAATGTGAGTGCTGTGGCTCCACCCTGGGTCCTCCTCAAAGGAAGCAAGAGCTCCTATCATCTGAACCGTTTGTCTGTACTGCTTACTCAGATTCCATAGGAGTTATTCTTTCAAGTAGGGGAAGGCTACTTGTTTCTAAGCAGTAATCAGCATTTTACTCTAAATGTGACTGATTTACTGCTAATACAAAATATACCATTTTGCTTTTTACTGTTGGTGTGCAAAATCCTACTCAGAACAAAAGCAACTTTGGGGAGGAAGGGCTTATTTTGGAAGTCAAGTTCACCAGAGTTTGAAGCAACTTCTCTCATTATGTGACCAGTCAAGAGGAAGAGAGAGATGAGGTGCTGTGGGGATGGCCCAGAGGATAAAAGACTTGCTATGTAAGTGTGAGGATCAGAATCTGGGTGCTGGCCCACTGGCACCCATATAAATGCTGAGCAGGCCTGAACTGCCTCTAATCCCAGCATGTGGTAGCAGAGACACATCCACAAAAGTAAACTGACTAGACTAAATGTGTGAATGAGTCTGAGTTGAGGAAGTGGTCTGACATAAATAAAGTGGAGAACAGTCAAGGATATCACCTAACACACATTTTCACTCTCACACATGCACACATGAGTGCATATAATACATACACACAAAGACAAGGGGGCGGAGACAATGAGAGAGATGGAGGAAGGCAGAGAGAGAGGGAGAGATGTTTTTGTTCAGCTATCTTCTTTTGATGTAGTCCATGAACAAAGTCCAGGCAAGGGTGCACCCCTCCTTTAGGCTGAATCTTTTCATACCAATGTTCCTAAACAAGATGATCCCTGACGGACTTACCCAGAGACCAGCCTAATTTAAAAGTCTGTCCTGATTCCGCATTGAGGCTTATCTCCTAGGTATTTGCAGATTCGGTCAAGGTGACAGCTCTTATGATAGCTGGCATTCTGTCATACCGGCTCTTTGTGGTTTCATTTGACCAAAATAGTAATAAACTGCCACTTTCTTATCTAACATTTTGCTTCCCATGAGTTTAATTTAGCCATGGTCAATGTCACCTCTGCCCTTGCGTGTGTGTGTGTGTGTGTGTGTGTTAGTAATGGAAAATTTCAAAATGCGTTTTGTTACTGTACATTTCAGTAATTATTCTATTTCATTATTTGTTTGTACTACTTTTTTACAGTGACAAGCTGATAAGCTACATAAAACGCATGCGTATACATGAATCAGTACACATAAAGTTTAGAATCTACATGTTGTTTAAAGCTCCCAGTTGGAGCCTTAGAACGTATTCCCACAAACAAGGAAGAACTACCCTACAGATTACAGTGTAGGAACTGACTATTCTTCCCTGAAAGACATTTTGGGACCTTTGGGACTGCTGAGGCACATTAGAAAGACAAGAAATATTTTGGGGACACAGGAAAGAACAGGACTCCCTTACCTCTCATGCATGTCAAGTTACAGCCTCTCAGCAGCTGAGAAGTGAGAATTCCAGGACAGTTAGCAATATCTCTGTGAAGGCTGCTAGGATAGCATTGATATTTTTTTACATTCAAATATCAAGCTAAAATAACAATGAACTATGCTTGAGACCTAAGCCTATCCAATGTTTAAGTCATGTCTCATTTTCCTCTTGTATATTTTTTAGGAATCTCATGAACAAAATCATCTACTTTGATTATAATGAAGATATCCTAATTTCTATGTTTATACTTTGACCTTATCAATTATAGTTCAGTCTTGTGTACCTCGGAGGCTACCACATAACACCACTTAGGTTCTTTGGTAGCACTTGACAGATTAGCTTCAAAACATACCGAAATGGAGTCTACAGCTATTTTGAAGACAGTGAAGCATCTCTCCTTTGAGAAACCCATGTCACACAAAAGTACATTATACTACGGTACTGTTCCTGATTGTCTATTCTTCTTTGTGTGTACTCTACATTATAATCTCTTTAAATAAACTCCAATTCTGCTTTATACTGTGCTGTATTGAAATTATTTTTTTGTGATGTCAAGAATTCTGGGTTTGGCTTAATGGAAGTCCCTATATGAGAAATTGAAAACCCCAGTAACAATGTGGTACTATGCTTCAGTCCCTATTTACATGACACTATGAAGTCTCATTCTCCCTGTTTCAATCTACATCTATTTCACTTCCCTTCCAAGTCTAATATGTTGCTCTAAGGAAACTCGGTTCGCTGAACAGAGAATTATTTTCCCTTAAATTTCTTTAAAAAAAACTTTGTATCTCTTGAGTTGGGTATACTGATTCACACTCTTATATGTAACTTGGGATGCTAGTGAATAGACGGTAGAGTTTGGGCCACCTCCTGAGATTCTGTCAATAGCAACGACAGCAACAAAAACGAAGCAAAGAAAAGAAAATAAATGAAAGGGAAATAAAGAGGGAGTAAGAGAAAGAACAGGGAGAAAGAAAAACTGGCTATCACCTAAAAATTTACTTGGAAGCTATTTTTATCCTACATCATTCTAATGTAGTACAAGCAAGGCAAAAGATAACTTGATATTTTAGATTATTTCTTCTTCCCAAATTAACTTTCTTCAGTCAGATAAATGGAAAGATGATAGAAGATAGATACTTGGTTGATCAATAATAGATAACCTCACTCTTTTGAGTCTTGGGCAGTTCAGATACATGATTACTCCCTCACAATTCAGAAATGTCTTTATCTACTGATTCCTTGTTTCTGTCCACTCCTGTCCTTCAACATTCTTGCCAACTTCATTACAAGGTGCAATGTCCCATTTCACTGTAAATGATCACTATCCATTTCTTCTCCAATGACTAGTCTTCTATGTTAAGAACTCTGTCCATACATACTCTGTTCTTTCATAATGAAATCTTGATTTCAAGTATTACATATTCATGTCTTTTTTTAATAATGGTGTGCATTTTTAAAACCATGAGTGCAATTCTATAGACAGTGTCTGGCCACGGAAGGAGATACAGGCAACACTTAAGAGAAATAACAGTTCATCTTGGTTATGCTTGTGACTACATTCTTTTTAAAATTGGTATTTGTTAAGATTTTGCAGTGAGCAATGATACACATGCACATGTTAGGCCAATTTTAAGAATATTGCTTCAAAAACAATAGTCTTAAAAGCAAGTGTTATTGAAGCCATATATTGTAGTGGGTAGCCATTCCAGCTTTGGTCTGGAAGTTCCAACCCCCATTGAGGCTTCGGTAACTATCACATTTACAAGGCAGGGCCAAGAGAGGGACCTGAAGACCCAAGATCCGGATGTGATGCACTCTCTTGTTTCCTGGACCCTGGACGCTAGAGGTAGACCAAGGAGAGTTCTTCAGAGAACACCACTGGACTGTGCTGCGTCTTTCCCAGAACCCGCAACCTACCTATCCCTTCATTTGTAAGTTATGCCACTAAATAAATCTCCCTTTTAACTACGTGGAGTGGCCTTAATAATTTCACCAATAATATTTTGTGACAAATTCAAAGAGAGTGTTGAATGTTAGAGTTAGAGAAGAAAATTTAATGGGACAGAAAGACCACATGACAGACAACAAATAAAATTTATTGGAAGAGAGATACCCCATGACAGAAACCTGTATAGGTTTAGGGAAAGGAAGGAAGCTGGTGACCTCACAACTCCACAGCATAGATCTCAGGCAAAAGTTCACATGACTGTTTTCATGTAAAGTAAGAGCAATCACTCAGAATGAGATCCAGTCAATAGGGTACTAATATGAGAAGAGACTGAAGTTTACCAGAATTGAGCAAATATCACCACATCCTACCCATTTTCAACCAAGGGTGAACTTTCAAAGTGAAAAAGCAAAATAATTTAACTGGGTTGAAATCCAAATGTGTATAAGCATGGCAGAAGATATAGGCCTTAGATCTCACCAGTTTCTGTCTATAGACAGGTGAGCCACTTCAGGGAAGATTATGACAAACATTTTCTTCAGATTTCATTGATTTTATACTTTTCAATTTAGTATGTAAGGAACTTTTATATTATCAACTATGAAATATTATATATTTGACTATATAAATGTTGATTAGATGATAACATAGACTATATTATTCTCAATGTTGATGAAATTGCAACCACCAGGAAATTACAAATTTATAGCTGATAATTGTGGAAACTGTATCATGGGTGCTAAACCATAAGAGGCTTCATGATCATCATGCTCCAGCATCACATCTTAATGTATTCCATCAATGACATCAGAGGTCATTTAACCATTCTGCCTACCTGCAGCATCCCTTCAGCACCACACAGATTTTGCTTCTGGGGTCAGAGGCTACCTATTCCAGCCAAGCTGCAAACATGTGAACTAAACTAATACAAATTAGTCAATACAAAGTATCTCTGCAACTAACGTTAAGTACTATCTATCTAAGTCAATGCCAGTCAAGCCAAAACTTCTTTTCTGAACAATACATTACACTTTGCCCTATTTATGTCTCCTCACAAGACATCTTATTTAGTGTTCTTGAAGTGAAAGTGGACTGGACTGCACAGTTCCACCTTTAATACCATGGGACTCTATATCAAACTGTAGAAGTTTGGCTACTGAGAGCTGATAGCTGAGTGCCTTTTAGAAGAATTGCATCACTCCATCTTCTGTGAGTGTCAATATACAAAAGCTGGTCCATGGGCAAAAGTGCAACTGCCTTACATCTCAACTTGAGACATTGGAAAGAATACCTCAGCTCCCAAGATGCCTTTGACTTGGCAAAGCCTATTGCTGTCAGTAAATCACAGCTCAGCTTCAGCCTGGTCCAGCTGCCTTTACTCCTCTCCAGGTGTTGAGCCCAAAGCCACTTCCTGATAAATGTTTCACATGCTGATCTCTGTTTCAGAACCTGCTTTCTGAGACAGGTCTTATTTATGATGAAATCATACTTATAGTTAGCTAGAATCTTTTTCTTTCTTTTTTTTTCTTAAAGTTGCCACGTGGCTCGTGGCTTAGCAGTACCTTACATCTCGCTTTTTTTTTTAAGATTTATTTATTATGTACACACAAGAGGGCGCCAGATCTCGTTACAGATGGTTGTGAGCCACCATGTGGGTGCTGGGAATTGAACTCAGGACCTCTGGAAGGGCAGTCAGTGCTCTTAACCTCTGAGCCATCTCTCCAACCCCTAGAATCTTTTTCTTAAAATTTTAAAATTTTGACATATATATATATATATATATATATATATGTCATGGTAAATCCCATGTAATTTTGTGTCATATTCAATCCCACAGTGCACTGCAACCAGTTAGGGGAGATACTATATTGGAAAGGCCTGGCTCTACCCAATTGCTGAAGAATCCACAGTGCATTTTTAAACTGAATATTTATTTCTGTAGGACTGAAAAGGGAGTATAGAGGTGGCAATAGAATCTAGATTATAGACTGCTGGCAATAGTCGAGAAATAGCCCGATCTGACCTACCCTGGTGATAGGATGGCCAAACACCTTAATTGTCATACTAGAAACCCCATCCAGTGACTGAGGGAACTAGATGCAGATATCCACGGTCAGGCCCCGGGTGGAGCTCCGGGAGTCCAATTGGCGAGAAGGAGGAGGGTTTATGTGAGCTAGAGTTGTTGGGGCCAGGGATGGATGGAATACAGGGACAAGTGGCCAAACAAATGGAAACACATGAACTGTGAACCAATGGCTGAGGGGCCCCCAACTAGATCAGGCCCTCTGAATGGGTGAGACAGTTGATTGGCTTGATCTGTTTAGGAGGCATCCAGGCAGTTGGACCGGGTCCTGTGCTCAGTGCATGAATTGGCTCTTTGAAACCTGGGGCTTAGCACAGATGCTTGGCTCAGCCTGGGAGGAGGGGACTAGACCTGCCTGGGCTGAGTCCACCAGGTTGATCTCAATCCTCGGGGGAGTCTTTGCCCTGGAGGAGATGGAAATGGGGGGTGGGCCAGGGAGAGGGGGGCGGGGTGGCAGGAGGGGTAACGGGGTGATCTATGACTGATATGTAAAGTTGAATTATATTGTAAAATAAAATAAAATAAATTATAAAAAAAGAATCTAGATTATGATAATGATAACAGAATATATACTCACATACAATATTTTGAAACAATTAATATAGTTAATCAAAATGCACTAGTTCATAAATATGTTACAATATTTAAAAACAATAATTTCATTCTTTTTAATATACGATTTTAAATGTAATATCTTACTTAAATTTTAATATATGGTTTTCAAATTCCTTTAGAGTTATAAATATATAAATTATATTTTGATCAACTATAACTTAATTTGATAGGAAAAAACTATATGTACATGTGCTTAAATTTTCCTAGAACTACTTTAGCACAATGTTTATCAGCATCTCAAAGTTTAATACTCGTTATCTACCTTATATTTGGTTCAGTTTAACATCTACTTGTAAAGATATGAACACTATGTATTCTAGAAAACATAGATCTCAGTGGTTGCAGAAGAAAATATTTATACATGTCTCTGGATCGGACTGAACTCTATGACTTAATAATACACTAATTATATAGAGCCTTTAGGGGTGGATAAAATAGATATCACACCATCATTTATTTTTAATTTATAAGAACAACCAAATATATTTGTCTATTTATATTATATTTTTTTCTATTATTAAACCTCCACTTAAAATGTTTTGCATGTTTGAAGCTATGCAAACAGATTACAGAGTTATGATAGCTTTCAGTAGTATTTCATTGTTATCACCCACCACTCATAAAGGTGCCAAGGTTAAGAATAATGGAAATATTGGTCAACTTCTCATCCACAAATTCAAGCAAAAGTGTCTTCTTCTCCTCCATTATTATCCCACTATGACCTCATGAAAATGTGATTCCAGTGTGTCATATCCAAAATCATGCTGCCTAAGTACTCATTAAGTTTATACAAGGTTTGTATATACTCAATCACAACAGAGTGTCACATCAAATTTAAGTAGTAATTACTATTGACAATATTAGTTCATCAACAGACAATGTGAGAAATTGAGGATTTAAGTGGCCTGCCAAAGATTACACAGCCAGTTATTATTTAATAATTCTGTAATTAAAGTTCTTGATTGACACCTCATGATCACAAAAATCGATAACTCAAAAGTATTTTAGGAATTCTCTACTTTATGTTCTAATTCCTTTGCCAATGCAATATTTTCTTTTGATCTTGGGAAAGGAATATCCTGTATTAATATTTATTGACACTTACTGTTTAATATTGCATTTTAAACTCTTCTAGAATTTCAAATGTCAATGAAAAAAATATCTCCAGTGCTCTAACACCAATTTTTTTCAATTGTATGCAATATTTAATTAAATATTTAAGACTTTACATTAAATTATTATTTTATTTGGACATATTCTGCTTACCAAAACAACATATGTGTGTTTATTGTCACCCATGTTAAAGTATAATAAAGAAAGGGGATTTGAATGTTTATCTCTACAACCAGTCAGTTTATTGTAGCTAACATTTTTCTTCTGGCTGACAAGTTTTAAGTATGATGCCTTCAAGTTGTTAACTATAATCTTGTCATCTCCAATTACTGCTTTTTATTATGAATTTTTTCTCAAAAAGACAAGACTGTAGCTGCCTATTCACTTTAAAATATGCACGAAAAACTCTAGAGTATAACTTCACTGTGTGCAGGAAGGAAAAAATACATGCAGACAGATTTCCGGCTATATTCATAACATCTCAGAGAGAAGTTATAAACTTTAATTATCACTTGTAACTTGTACAATTTAGAATCACTTGCAACTCGTATGCGAGAACAACATGTTATATATTATTCTGCGAAAATTAATTGCAGATGTTACTAAAACCTTTTCATTTTACTTCTTTTTTTTCTTTTTTTTATAATTTATTTTATTTTATTTTACAATATAATTCAACTTTACATATCAGTCATAGATCACCCCATTACCCCTCCTGCCACCCCGCCCCCCTCTCCCTGGCCCACCCCCCATTTCCATCTCCTCCAGGGCAAAGGCTCCCCCAA